>JAUIMM010001059.1:0-90000 GCA_031769625.1 Taudactylus pleione
GCTCTGTATATGAGATTGGCTTTGGCAGACCAGTGTGGAGGCAAATGTGCGAATACAGTATTAATTACTTCAGAAAAATTCTTTATTTAATGAAAGCATTGTATTATTGCTCTGCCCCTGTTGTCGCCTATCTAGATCAGTTACCAGAGACAGCTATATATTTTTATGTCTTGCAGTATATTGAATGATGATCTCCACTTTTATTTATGTTGTGTCTGCTGATCATAAAACAGTTTATTTTAAATATTTAAAATAAACTAATATACAGTATATACTCCCAAACCTGGGAAGTGGCGGGGCACCAGGGCAAATGTACAATTTCTACAAGCAGGACGTGGCCCATGTAATAAGACGTATACTTTCCACACTGGGTGTCTGTTATCTCATAGTTCCGGGGAGAGCAGGGCCAGGCTGTTATAGTTTTGGCATTCACATACCCTTGTGGGCTGGTACCAGCTGTCGCAGAATAAACCCATGGCTTACATGGAATGATTTCAGATACAGCATTTGCAAGCTGTGCCCTTCTGATCATGCTGTACCTATAGCGCTATGCATTAAATGTAACAATCCATGGGAATACAGGTGAGGTTGCATGCTTCCTCCATGCCGGCTCTGTGGATCTGGCCTACTAGGGGCTATTTGGGTGCTGAAAAGAATCCTGGCTTTTGTTTCATGTTTCCTTCGTGTGCAGAGAAACTGTAGGAATCTATCCGTGTTATTTGTGTACAGATACAGCCACCGATGCTCTGTAGTGTGTTACACAATGGGCTTTATACCTGAGGACTCTGCATAGCTATATTACATGTCATCTGGTTCATAGCTTACACATAGCTGGTTACGTTCCGTATGGAGGTAAATGTGTGATTACATTTAATCCCTGGCTGGTACCTGTTTTATTACACTGCAGTAAGGGGCTTGGTTTTCCCAATCTGGGCGGTAATGGCTATAGTATTCTCATAGACATGGGTGAGGGTATCAGAGAGGGCATATGTATATTGTTTTGGAATGATTTCATCCCCAGCAATTTGGTCTGGCAGAACATAGACATCCAGTGAGTTTATGGGGTCGTGAATATTCATCTCTGCAAGTTGTCTTTACGGATACTGGACTGGGCCATCACAAGTAGCAGGAGACTGCTACTTGTGACCTCCTACCTGTGTGTACAGCACCAGCTTAAATACTGCTCAATGTAAACAATAGATTGGATGTTGTGCAAAGTGACCTTTGGCTCATTGGAGCAAGTGGGGGGCGGTATAATGACACAGGCAGGTGGGGGGCGGTATCATGACACAGGCAGGTGGGGGGCGGTATCATGACACAGGCAGGTGGGGGGGGCGGTATAATGACACAGGCAGGGGGGGGGCGGTATAATGACAAAGGCAGGGGGGGGGCGGTATAATGACACAGGCAGGTGGGGGGCTGTATAATGACACAGGCAGGTGGGGGGCTGTATAATGACACAGGCAGGTGGGGGGCGGTATAATGACACAGGGCAGGTGGGGGGCGGTATAATGACGCAGGCAGGTGGGGGCGGTATAATGACACAGGCAGGTGGGGGGCGGTATAATGACGCAGGCAGGTGGGGGCGGTATAATGACGCAGGCAGGTGGGGGGCGGTATAATGACGCAGGCAGGTGGGGGGCGGTATAATGACGCAGGCAGGTGGGGGGCGGTATAATGACGCATGCAGGTGGGGGGGCGGTATAATGACGCAGGCAGGTGGGGGGCGGTATAATGACACAGGCAGGTGGAAGAGAGGACACCTGCCCATATGAAGGCTGTGGTTGTTGTGGAAGCATTAATGTGCTGTCTCTTAATGATCCCACCAATGGCAATAGCAGCATGAGGAGAGGAACCTGCCCACTGAGAACCTGTATAAGTATTAGAAGGACATGAACAAGAACTGGGAACCTCAGTCACAACGCTGACAGATGTCTCACTTCTACTGTTCTCCATAAACACGATTGCCCTGATCAGCTCTTTTTGGGGCTGATTCAATTCAGTGCGCTGTTAGGGTGACTAAAGGATTTCTTCTCGCACCCTCCATAAGATGCGATGTGAAATCCGACTAAAGTGTCTGCCGCGAGGTTGTTTTCCAACTTAGCACAGCGCTAACAGTCTCGCTGAGGGCACTTTACAACCAGGTTAAGTCGCAAGATCCGGCATTCTCCGACTTACGTTGTTATAGTCAGACTAAACTCCGAGGTGAATTGATAATCTCCAGGACCAACTTCCCAGCGCTCTGAATTGCATCGCCCCTATGTCTAATTCCACATTGGAGCAGCCTTAGTGCTAGAAATATAGGCACCACGTGTGTCCTACATGACACATCCATGTGACCTGTTCCTGTGCTCTGTGGTCCTAGCCACAGGAGGTCCTGAAATGTGGACCTCCTGTGGTTACCATGGTGACATGAGTAGGGACCACGGTATATACAGCCTTGGTGGCTGTGCATTTGGTTCTCGCAGTGATCAGTAGGTTGCCCAATGCGGAATAATAAGATTTGCATACACAGCTGACGGCAGCAGCAGGCTCTGAAACACCGGCAGATGAACTCTGAAATCTTATTTAATTCCATATTAGCCAGGCCCAGGCAGTCTCTCCACTTTCAGCACAGTAATACAGGTTTATTACCTGTGTATTTACCATGGAGGCCAGGAGCATCCGTGTAATGCGTGTACATGGTCTCTCCATGCTGGATGTTTGTGTGTGATGGAGGTCTGATCAGAATCGGGAGTAATGATTGGTGGAGCCGGGCACCAGGTACAATAGGTGAAATGTTCAGAGCGCACGGCATTATAAAGTCTGTCTATCACAAAATCTATCATTTTATCTGGTGAATCAGCATTTGTAGAAGTTACTAAGCCATTGCTGTTTTTTGCATGTACCGAGTTGTACTATAGTGTTTCATGTATGTATACTGTAGGTCTTTATCAATAAGGGTCTAGACCACAAAAACGGTGCTTGCAGTGTGTATAAAGTAAATGCTTACGTAGATGGGTACAGACCATACTTGTCAATTCCCCTCAGTGTCAGGGACAGTCCCTGAAATAGCAGCAAATCTCCCTGAAGAGTCTAATAATCTCCCGGTTTGCACCTTACCCCCATTATGAAGATGTTACATATAAAAATGAACAGAGATATTTACATTCAAATGGGATCATTAGTATAATTTCCTTGCATTGGTGATAAGGCACAATGATCCCTATGGCTACATGTATTTTCTGTAATGTACCAGTGTGTTTTCATCAACAAGTAGATCTTACTGACTGCTTTGAGGCTCATTTACATGTGGATGTAAGTCAGTATTATGTCACGCCTCTCAGATGTAGCAGTACACACTTATCACATGTATGACACACCTCTCAGATGTAGCAGTACACACCTATCACATGTATGACACACCTCTCAGATGTAGCAGTACACGCCTATCACATGTATGACACACCTCTCAGATGTAGCAGTACACGCCTATCACATGTATGACATGCCTCTCAGATGTAGCAGTACACACCTATCACATGTATGACACACCTCTCAGATGTAGCAGTACACGCCTATCACATGTATGACACACCTCTCAGATGTAGCAGTACACGCCTATCACATGTATGACATGCCTCTCAGATGTAGCAGTACACACCTATCACATGTATGACACACCTCTCAGATGTAGCAGTACACGCCTATCACATGTATGACACACCTCTCAGATGTAGCAGTACACGCCTATCACATGTATGACATGCCTCTCAGATGTAGCAGTACACACCTATCACATGTATGACACACCTCTCAGATGTAGCAGTACACGCCTATCACATGTATGACACACCTCTCAGATGTAGCAGTACACGCCTATCACATGTATGACACACCTCTCAGATGTAGCAGTACATGCCTATCACATGTATGACACGCCTCTCAGATGCAGCAGTACCATACTTGACTACTTTTGAAAAATACTTTCAGGGAGATTGAGGATGGCTGTAGAATGTGCCGCGTGCTGCGCGGCGCGCCATTGTGGGGTGTGGTCTGCACCGCCCAAAGGGCATGTCTAGCTCCACCTATGTGCGTATATATTCCTATAAACTGACACCCTAGCTCCCCCACTGACATTAAGTTATCTGCCCTGTCACATTCACATTAACACGCGATCTCCGCCCTGTCACATTCACATTAACACGCGATCTCCGCCCTGTCACATTCACATTAACACGCGATCTCCGCCCTGTCACATTCACATTAACACGCGATCTCCGCCCTGTCACATTCACATTAACACGCGATCTCCGCCCTGTCACATTCACATTAACACGCGATCTCCGCCCTGTCACATTCACATTAACACGCGATCTCCGCCCTGTCACATTCACATTAACACGCGATCTCCGCCCTGTCACATTCACATTAACACGCGATCTCCGCCCTGTCACATTCACATTAACACGCGATCTCCGCCCTGTCACATTCACATTAACACGCGATCTCCGCCCTGTCACATTCACATTAACACGCGATCTCCGCCCTGTCACATTCACATTAACACGCGATCTCCGCCCTGTCACATTCACATTAATAGATCTCTCCCGCCCTTCCTCCCCCTCTCCTGTCCCGCATCACTGACATTAATAGATCTCTCCCGCCCTTCCTCCCCCTCTCCTGTCCCGCAGCACTGACATTAATAGACCTCTCCCGCCCTTCCTCCCCCTCTCCTGTCCCGCAGCACTGACATTAATAGATCTCTCTCGCCCTTCCTCCCCCTCTCCTGTCCCGCAGCACTGACATTAATAGATCTCTCCCGCCCTTCCTCCCGCTCTCCTGTCCCGCAGCACTGACATTAATAGACCTCTCCCGCCCTTCCTCCCTCTCCTGTCCCGCAGCACTGACATTAATAGATCTCTCCCGCCCTTCCTCCCCCTCTCCTGTCCCGCAGCACTGACATTAATAGATCTCTCCCGCCCTTCCTCCCCCTCTCCTGTCCCGCAGCACTGACATTAATAGACCTTTCCCGCCCTTCCTCCCCCTCTCCTGTCCCGCATCACTGACATTAATAGACCTCTCCCGCCCTTCCTCCCCCTCTCCTGTCCCGCAGCACTGACATTAATAGATCTCTCCCGCCCTTCCTCCCGCTCTCCTGTCCCGCAGCACTGACATTAATAGATCTCTCCCTCCCTTCCTCCCGCTCTCCTGTCCCGCAGCACTGACATTAATAGACCTCTCCCGCCCTTCCTCCCCCTCTCCTGTCCCGCAGCACTGACATTAATAGATCTCTCCCGCCCTTCCTCCCCCTCTCCTGTCCCGCAGCACTGACATTAATAGATCTCTCCCGCCCTTCCTCCCCCTCTCCTGTCCCGCATCACTGACATTAATAGATCTCTCCCGCCCTTCCTCCCGCTCTCCTGTCCCGCAGCACTGACATTAATAGACCTCTCCCGCCCTTCCCCCCCCTCTCCTGTCCCGCAGCACTGACATTAATAGACCTCTCCCGCCCTTCCTCCCCCTCTCCTGTCCCGCAGCACTGACATTAATAGATCTCTCTCGCCCTTCCTCCCGCTCTCCTGTCCCGCAGCACTGACATTAATAGACCTCTCCCGCCCTTCCTCCCTCTCCTGTCCCGCAGCACTGACATTAATAGATCTCTCCCGCCCTTCCTCCCCCTCTCCTGTCCCGCAGCACTGACATTAATAGATCTCTCCCGCCCTTCCTCCCCCTCTCCTGTCCCGCAGCACTGACATTAATAGACCTTTCCCGCCCTTCCTCCCCCTCTCCTGTCCCGCATCACTGACATTAATAGACCTCTCCCGCCCTTCCTCCCCCTCTCCTGTCCCGCAGCACTGACATTAATAGATCTCTCCCGCCCTTCCTCCCGCTCTCCTGTCCCGCAGCACTGACATTAATAGATCTCTCCCTCCCTTCCTCCCGCTCTCCTGTCCCGCAGCACTGACATTAATAGACCTCTCCCGCCCTTCCTCCCCCTCTCCTGTCCCGCAGCACTGACATTAATAGATCTCTCCCGCCCTTCCTCCCCCTCTCCTGTCCCGCAGCACTGACATTAATAGATCTCTCCCGCCCTTCCTCCCCCTCTCCTGTCCCGCAGCACTGACATTAATAGATCTCTCCCGCCCTTCCTCCCCCTCTCCTGTCCCGCAGCACTGACATTAATAGATCTCTCCCGCCCTTCCTCCCCCTCTCCTGTCCCGCAGCACTGACATTAATAGATCTCTCCCGCCCTTCCTCCCCCTCTCCTGTCCCGCAGCACTGACATTAATAGATCTCTCCCGCCCTTCCTCCCCCTCTCCTGTCCCGCAGCACTGACATTAATAGATCTCTCCCGCCCTTCCTCCCCCTCTCCTGTCCCGCAGCACTGACATTAATAGATCTCTCCCGCCCTTCCTCCCCCTCTCCTGTCCCGTAGCACTGACATTAATAGATTTTGCATGAGATAAAGTGAGCTGTAAAGATGCGTACACACACTGGACGACTCGCACAAGATACATTTTCCCATGAGCTCCCAGACAAACGATATCGTGCATAAACTGTCCAATCTCACCAACTATCTGACCAATGACCTGAATCTTGTTAACAAGATTCACAGATCTTTCCTGCTGTACGCAAGATCTGAAGATGCGATGTACGACCCGCGGGGACGCACATCAGCATAGTGATCGTGAGTGGACACTCACGATTTGGACATATTTTACACGATTTGTCGTTCCGAAGTGTCAAAATCGGGCAAAATATTGTCTAGTGTGTACTAGGGGTGAGCGGGTTCGGATTTCTGAAATCCGAACCCCCCCGATCCGAGGCCGATCCGAGTCCGATCCGAGTCAGGCTCGACTTTTCACGCCTGACTCTGATCTGAAATCGAGGCAAATGTCATCATCCCGCCTTCCGGGTCTCGCGGGTTGTGGATCTTATATAAGGTACCCGCGTCGGCGCCTTTTTCTCACTCGGCTGTGGACAGTGAAGAGGGAGGGTGGGAGTTAGGGCTGGCTGGGCTGTGTAGTGTAGTGTAGTGTAGTGCTGCTGTTGTCCATAGGGGCTGGCTGTGTTGTGCTGTGCTGCGCTGTGCTGCTGTTGTCCACTACTTCAAAGTCCATAGGGGCTGGCTGGACTGTGTTGTGCAGTCAGTTGTCCATAGGGGCTGTGTCCACTCCAAAGTCCTGTGCAGTGTCCCAGTCCTAAAGGGGTGCTGTAGTGTTGTCCAGGGGGTGCTCTGTCCATCAGGGGTGCTCCCCCCAAGTGCTAAAAAAATAATATATTTTCTGTGTTTGTGAATTGTGTGCACTGTGGCTGCACGTGCATCAACAAAGGAGCAGCGCCAAGCGTGCGCTTGTGTCCCATAAGTAAAGGGCCGGCTGGCTCATTTCTTAAAGGGTGGTGTAACCCACAAAGTGCACTACTCTCCAGCAAAAATAAAAAAATATTTTCTGTGTTTGTGTGCGCCTTAGCCGCACGTATATATCAATTATCAATATAACATAAATGGAGGACCAAACTTTCTCCAATAAAAATAAAATAGGGAAAGATCAAGAACCACTTCCTCCTAGTGCTATTGCTGCTGCTGGGAGTTGTTCATCATCCCAGAGAGGAAGTAGGAACACCACTACTTTTACTAAACAATTGACCCTCCAACAGTCCCTAGCGAGGAGGATGAAGTACGACAACAGTCATCCTGAAGCAAAACGTATAACTGAGGCCTTGACTGCTATGTTGGTGTTAGACGTGCGTCCGGTATCCACCATTAGTGCAGTGGGATTTAGACAATTGATGGAGGTAGTGTCTCCCCGGTTCCAAATCCCGTCTAGATTCCACCTGCATCCTCAAAGCAGCAGCGACAAGCGTGCATCTGTCTGTTAAAGGATTACATCGGTGACAGCATCCAAGTAGGCATGTCAGACAGTCCGTACCTGTACTGGCAGGAAAAAGAAGCAATTTGGAGGTCCCTGTACAAACTGGCTCTATTTTACCTGAGTTGCCCCCCCTCCAGTGTGTACTCCGAAAGAGTGTTTAGTGCAGCCGGGAACCTTGTCAGCAAAAGGCGTAGGAGGTTGCTTCCACAAAATGTGGAGAAGATGATGTTCATAAAATGAATTATCAACTCTTCCAGGGAGACCAGCCTCCTGAACGTACAGAGGGACCTGTGGTGGTGGATTCCAGCGGGGACGAGTTAATACTCTGTGAGGATGAGGATGTACACACTGAAGAGGGTGAGGAATCGGTGGATGAGGAGGATGAGGACGACATCTTGCCTCCGTAGAGCCAGTTTGTGCAGGGACAGATTAATTGCCAGCTTGTTTTGTGGGGGCCCAAACGAACCAATCATTTCAGCCACAGTTGTGTGGCAGACCCTGGCGCTGAAATGATTGGTTTGTTAAAGTGTGCATGTCCTGTTTATACAACATAAGGGTGGGTGGGAGGGCCCAAGGACAATTCCATCTTGCACCTCTTTTTTTGCTTTGCATTATGTACAGTTTGGGGCCTAGTTTTTCAAACTGCCATCCTGTCTGCCACTGCAGTGTCACTCCTAGATGGGTCACGTGTTTGTGCCGCCCACTCGTGTCGCTTAGCATAGTCATCCAGCTACCTCGGTGCAACCTTTTGGACATAAAAACACTATTGTGAGGTGTGAGGTGTTCAGAATAGACTGGAAATGAGTGGAAATTAAGGTTATTGAGGTTAATAATAGCATAGGAGCAGAAAAACCCACAAATTCTGTGATTTTAGCTGTTTTTATGCTTTTTTAAAAAAAAAAATACAGATCCAAAACAAGAGGAAAGATCCAGATCCAAAACCAAAACACGAAAAGTGGCCGGTGCGCACCTTAACACACACAGTCTCCTGCAGCTCTTCAGTCCTCCAGCATCGGCTCCTCCACCCTCCGTTATTACTGGCTGGCCGGGGAAATCGGGGAGCATCTCTCTCTGTCTGTATTTGGCGGGTGAGTAAGCTGGGCAGAGCTGTAACTAGACTTTTTGGTGCCCTGTGCCAGAAAGAGCATTGGCACCCCCTCATTTTTCAAAGGGACATAATACACCCAATAAAGGGGAATGGCCTCATGGGGAAGGGCCAGGGAAGAGATAGGAGAGGCCAGCAGATGCTGGGGATAAATAGAGACATAATATAGTGCACCTGAGAGAGGGCCATGGCCTCATGGGGAAGGGTCAGGGAAGAGATAGGGGAGGCCAGGAGATGCTGGGGATGAAATAAGAGGAAGCTACAAGTGAGAATGATAATAAACAGAAAATTGACAGCGCCAAACAGCGCCCCCTGACGTGTGGTGCCCTGTGCGATGGCACCGACCGCACTACTCTAGCTATGGCCCTGAAGCTGGGTGCAGGGGGGAGGCGTCTCCGGACCCAGTAGCAACTGCACTCCTGACTCCCTGCGTCCGTGACCCTTGGCGAGTACACCCGTGTCTTGACACAGTCAAGCTCAGGCCCTGACCCCTTCACCTCCGGACTCGAGCATGTGCGTCTGGGTTTTTATACGGGCAGTGGGAATGCGGGGATTGAGCCTACTTTGCGGGATAGCGGGAGCTCCCACCATAATGCGGGTGGGTAGGCAACTTAAAGAAAGGACCTGACTTGCTGTGTGACATTTTATGACAGAAGTTAGAATCTACAATTTGTTAAGTCCTGGTTTATTCAGTGGTTGAGTTAATACATAGTGGTAAGTGGTGAGCCGGAAAACCAAAGTAGAATCTAAAGATGGCTGCAAGTGGCATCATACTGGCGGACTCTCGGCTGGAATGAGACACTCTGCACACGCTGACTTTCTTTATGTGACAGATCAGTATTTGTTATGCTGCTTAGTTAGATAGGAGTAAAAGGAAGGAGCCGAAGGGGAGAGCATGGATGTCAGGGGCTCTGGTACATGCAGTTACATACTGTAATATGTAAGGAGAAGAAAAGATGAGAGGAAAGCTGCACATGTATGACCTCCATTCTTATACACGCAGGCACTGGCACAACAAAAATAGATCCAGACACGTCCTGCCTGCAGTCACTCTCACACTCTAGGGATGGGAATCATTTGATGTTTCATCAGAAACATCGGTCAGATGGTTTCGATGTTTAACCCTGCAATGTTTTTGATCTAATGTTTCATTACCATCGCTAGATTTCTCTACCGATGTTTTTCCTGCTTTTCCAATGTTTGTGTGTGTGTGCGCAAAGGATGTTACACTTCCCTAATTTCAGGCAGCTGCCATTCCTGCAAAGCCTGATGTTTCATCGTGTAACTGTCTGGAAATAATGAGAAGAAAATGGCTCCATCTAGAGTAGTATACAATTTGTACAAAAGTGAGTAAATCCAATAAAGTGCAAATGTACCAAAATTTCAAATTTAATGATACCTATAAATGTAATTATAAGTATAGATGTGCGTGGACCCCCTTGTTTTGGATCTGGATTTTTTTTTAAGTTACTAAAAACAGCTAAAATAATGTAATTTGGGTATTTTTGTTCCTATTGTATTATTTACCTCAACATTAATTTCCTGTCAGTTTTGCCCACATCTCATTTACACTATTGTTCATCAACATATTCCAAAGGCTGGCTGGCTAACCTAAGCAACAGAGCAGCGGCATAAACACGTGGCAGTTTAATAGACTATAGCACATCTATGAAACATTGCCACACAGCATTGGTGGACAGGATGGCAGTTTAATAAACTATACGACCCCATAGAAACCAAGAATGTTTTCATTAATGAAGAACTAGAGTGGGCGCAGCCCAAAAAAAGTCCTGTAACCGTGAATGGGAGCAAGTAATGCACGGGGATGAGAGACGCAGATCTTGTGCTGAGCGGAGAGGTCGGGTTGGGAGATGGTATGAGATGAGTGAAGAGATGTATGTTGGTGTGGTTTGGTTAATGGCCTTATGTGTAAGTAACAGTTTTTTGTATTAAATACGGTAGAAAACCGGCAACCAATGGAGGGACTGACAGAGCGGGGCAGCAGACGATGAACGTTTGGCAAGGAAGATAAGCCTCGCAGTTACATTCATAATGGATTGTAATGGTGATAGCCTGTTTTTGGGAAGACCAGTAGTCAATGCGGGAAATAAGTTCATGTATTAGAGTTTTTTCAGTGTCCTGTGTGAGATATGGTAAAATTTTGGATATGTTTTTTAGATGTATGTAACATGATTTTTAGACAGATTGAATGTGGGGAACAAAGGACAGTTCAGCGTCATGGATGACACCAAGGCAGCGAGCTTGTGGGGTGGGGTTGATTGTCAAGTTATCAACAGTAACAGAGATATCAGGTTGGTAACTGTTATTGGCCGGTGGAAATATCATTAATTCTGTTTTAGAAATATTAAGTTTGAGGTGGCGAGATGACATCCAAGATGAAATGGCAGAGAGACATTCAGTGTCACGGACCAATACAGATGGTGATAAATCTGGGGAGGATAGGTAGATTTGAGTATCATCCACATACAGATGGTACTGAGGGCCTGATTCAGACCCGCTCGCAAGCGCTTGAGCACTCGCAAGCAGGAAGATGGTGGGTTCCGCGCACATGCAGCGGCCGCACTGCGCGTGCGCAAGCCCCAGAGCGAGAGAGAAATTCTCTCGCTCCGTGGCTTACTACAAAAGGGGTGGCTGTCGATGTTGATCGACAGCTCGCCCCGGTTTGTAGGCGTGGCGGGGGGTAGCTTCACAAACTAACGCCTGCCGTTTGTAGGCGGCCCCACTGACATCACCAGTGATGTCAGTGGGAGAGCTTCCTGCTCTATTAGAGCCGGAAGCTCTCTGGGGCTTGCGGCAAATGAGACCCTACCACAAGGGTCTCGTCGCAAGCCCCGATGGTGGCGATGGTCTTGACCATCGCGACCATCATCCTGGCCACTCGCTAGCTCTGGGTGGTCACCCACAGCTATGCGAGCGGTCAGGAGGCCGCACAAAAAAAAACAAAAAACGCCCTGATTCAGAGCGTCCGGCTCTGAATCAGGCCCTGAATTCCAAAAGAGCTGATTAGTTTGCCAAGAGAGGTGTTATAGATTGAGAATAGCAGATGACCTAAGACTGAGCCTTGTGGTACTCCTACTGATAAAGGTAGCGAGGAGGAGGCAGAATCAGAAAAACAAACAGTGAAAAAGCGATTAGATCGGTAGGATGAGAACCAAGAAAGAGCTGTGTTCTTAAGACCTAGGGATTGTAGTGTTTGTATGATAAGAGAGTGGTCAACAGTGACAAAAGCAGCAGAGAGATCTAGAAGAATAAAAAGTGAGTAATGGCCTTTAGCCTTGGCAGTGACCAGATCATTTACTACCTTAAGCTGGCCACAAATCTAAAGATTATCTGTCCAACCAGCCAACTAGTTGATTGGTTAGAATGAAAATCTGGTCAGGAATACAATCAGCAATTTGCTCCCAAACGCTGGAAAATGGACCAAAACTGTTGTTTGAACAAGTAGTTTTGATCAAACATTTAACAAACTTGTCTAAACGACCATTTTCATCTGTTTTCTGGGATTTAGGAGCAAATTGCTGATCATCATTTACTCCCATCCGTTACCAGATCTTCATTCCAACCAATCAACAAGTTGGCTGGTTGGATGTAAGTTGGTCTAGTGTGTGGCCAGCTTTAGTCAGTGCTATCTCTGTGGAGTGTTGGGAACGAAAGCCGGACTGAAGTGGGTCCAATAAGTTGTGTGAGTTAAAGTGTGTTAGGCGGGTGTAGACAAGACTCTCGAGTAGCTTGGAGGGGCATGGGAGCTGGGAGATAGGACGGTAATATGAGAGAGTGTTAGGGTCAGAATTTTGTTTTTTTCAGAATGGGAGTAATCACTGCATGCTTGAACAGTGATGGAAAGAATCGAGTAGAGAGAGAGAGAGAGAGAGGTTACAGACTTTAGTTAGGGTTGGAATGAGCACAGGAGACAGAGCTTTACTCATTTGTGAGGGGGGTATAGGATCAAGAGGAGAGGTAATAGAGTAAGAGGATGAGAAGAGTGTAGATACGTCCTCTTCGTTTTTGGGGTCAAATGAAGAGAATGTGCCAGAGGGTTCAGGTAGGGAATTGAGCAGGTCACTGGCTGAGGAAGAGCATATCATTTCATTTCGGATCTTATCAATCTTGTCCTTGAAATAGGAAGCAAGATCTTGTGCACAGATAGTAGCAGGTGGGTTGGGTGATGGAGGGTTAAGAAGCAGTTTAAATGTATTAAAAAGTCGCTTGGGGTTAGAGGCTTGAGCAGAGATTAGAGTTTGGATAGATGTTTGGCAGTGTCCAGAGCATTATGGTAAGAGTTGTAGCTAGTCTTATATATGAGGAAGTCACTTGGAGTATGAGACTTACGCCACTGACGTTCTACTTTACGAGAGAGATTTTGTAGATGCCTTGTTAATTTAGAATGCCACGGTTGATGTCTAAGTCTATGTGGAGTGTGATGGGTAGCTGGAGCGACTTCATTGAGGGCTTTTTCTAGAATCTGGTACAGGTGTGAAGCAGCAGTCTCGGGAGAAGTTAACGTAGAAATTGTTGAGAGTAGTTGTTGTAGAGAGGTGGATAGTTGAAAATGAATAGCATTAATATTTCTGCGGGTTTTAGGAGGTTTGGTTGATTTCAATGACATTGAATTTAATGTAATGGAGGAGAGTGTGAAGGTGATAAATTTGTGATCTGAGGGAAGGAAAGGAGCATAGGCCCTCATTCAGAGCCGCACGTTAACAACAGTACGCTCGTTGCGTTCCGATGTTGACTAACCGCGCATGCGTCGGTGTTACACCGCGCATGCGCGTACGGCAGATTGCGAGCTTTTTTTCTCTCGTTCCTAAAATAGCGTACAGGAAGTGACATGTCAAATGTGATTGACAGAACAGGGCGTTTTTGGGTGTTGACGGGGGTGGAGATGACAAAACGCAGGCGTGGCAAAGCGTTTTTGGGGCGTACATACATTAGCAGATGCGAACGTCAAATGTGTTCGGACCGTCTCATACGTCACTGAAACATCCGCTTTCCCTTCAAAATGCTCGCACAGCTTAGGGTCAGGATTACTCGACCACATTGGCGATGGCCTTCTCCTCCGTCCCGGGACTCCACGATGGTGCTGCGATTAATCGTGGCTGGTCAGTAAAGTAATTAGTGTTGGATTGAAATCCGGCTTGGTATGTGTTTGGAAAGCAGTTTTTTGGGATAGCACAAAAGCGTACGCAGGTGGAAATCAGAGCTGCTAATGTCATGATTACACAATCAATTAGCGTACATTTTTGGGGTTTTATTTTGGCCACAATTTGGTGGTTATGGCCTATTGTAAAAATAATGTCATCATCTTTTAATTAGCTCCCCTTTTTTTTGGTTTACTGTGGAATTTGCATCGCTATGTGTTTTTTTAAACGTTCCTTAAAGAGGCCTTTTTTTTTAACAAAAGAGGGTCAGTTTTTGCGTTTAAGGCCAGGATTAAATGTAACCCATTTGTACAATAATGTCACAATACAATGTCAGTTTTTTTTGTAAAATTTATTGTTTACACACAAACAAATTGGCCTAATATTTTGTTGCCTTTTTTTGTGGCCAAGATATTTGATCAAAAAAAAAACAAAACATAACTACTAACATAATCGTAAATACAAAATTTAAAAACATTTCACAAGAAAGGAGAGGGAAGTTTTGACCAGAAAGGAATATGAGCCAAGCACAGAAGGAAAGTGGGAAAAGTCGCCATTGCTGTCACCGTTTTCTCGGCCGTTTGGATGGGTGAGGGTGGGCGCCAGACCGGGTCCGGGATGCCATCGGGCTGGCCTGTCCAGAGGCAGATGTTGTGGCCTCTGGACTAGGCACAGGGCTAGGCACATTTGGAGGATTGCCTGATGTTGTGCCAGAGGTGGAGGATATGGATGTTCCGGCAGGAAGGGAGGTCGGCTCCACCATGTGCTGGCGAACGAGCTGCTCCAGGGCATCGGCGATGCGGATGTTGGCCCTGGTATTTTCCGCCAGGGCCTGAGCAATGGTCACGATGGCCGCAGGATTTTGCTCCAGGGCCTCAGCCACCCGTATCAGACTGGCGTCCATCCTCTGCAGAATCTCCGTATGGCAATCCGATTTAAAATTGAGTTCTGTGAGGAGGCCCACTGCCTGCGAGGGGGCACGCCCTGGACTGGCTTCTGCAGGGTCCTCAGCCGGATGTACTGGTTCCTCCCCTGCAGAGTCAGCAGAAATTCTGCGGCCAAGGCTCCCCTCTGGAGCAGACTCATCCGCCTCTGTCTCTGTTAGGAAATTGGAGAAAAGACTCACATTAGAATCTACATATTGGCACAATAGCATTTCTGAGATGGTGACATCACAAGACTTACCTTGGCCAACATGAGGAGCCGCAAAGTCTGGCATGTCCGTATCCATGTTGGACACGCCAAACACCTCCACAGCCTGCACACACCCCTGTGCCATCTCTTCTAAGTCTGTCAACTCCAATGACACAGGGGTGGGACCCCCACCTGTCCCCCTTGCATGCCTAGCCCTGTCGGCAAGTTTTTGCTTTAGACGATATTTGAAGTCTGCCCATCTGTGGAATGAATTTGGAACCATTATCCTTTTTTTAACAATGGGGTTTGTTTATAGGATGGGAAAGTGTTTACTTACCGCCGTTTGACATCCCGGGCTAGACGGACATAATCACCCACCCTATTGACAGCAACGGCGACCTCCTCCCACATTCTCCACTTCTGGCTTTGGCTCATATTCCTGGCTGCCTGGGGCAGGATGTCAACCCACTTCTGGATCAAAACCTCCATCTCCTTGCTTGTGAAATGTGGCTGCCTTTTTTTTTTTGCAGCTTTGGCGGGTTGACTGGGGCCAGCAGTCTCTTCCATGTCATCCTCCTCACCTATTTGGGTAAATATGCAGATTTAGCCACTTCACAACTTGCACAATATTATGTTTTAAAAGAATCATTGACACAAAATGCATGAAGGCCTTACCGCCGCAATTTTGACCATTGTTTCCCTGGTTTGAAGCCATGTCTCTGCTTCCAGCATGAAATCATCCAGAAATTCTATGTGATTTCGTGACGTATTTATACATGCGTCGTTAGTTTGCGGCCGCATCATTGATTGTGCGTCCCTATGATTCATCCTTAATTTGTGCGGGAAAATAAACACTATTTATGGCTTGGTGTGTGTGGATTCGAGGTGGGGTTGTTGGAGTGTTGTCGGTGAAGTGGTTTGGATTTGGTTGGTTGGTTGCGTTTGGAGGATTTTGGAGAGTTGTTTTTTTGTTTGTTTTTGCTACATTTCTTTGGTTTTTCCGTTCGCATTTTTTTCATTTTTTCAACATCCTTTCCTGATTTGGTAAGTTTTGTGCATTCAAATTTGTGGCCAATTGTTGTATTCTTCTGTTTTGTGGTTAGTTAATTTGTTTAACACTCATTTCATATTTTTTAGTTTTTTTTTGTTTTCGGACCCAAAGAAGTTTTTTGAGGACATCTTATATATTCGAGTTGGGTAAGTCCATTTTTGGTCTTGCATTTGCGAATGAATTACCGCATTTTTGACTGTTGGTGTAGTGACTTGCATTTGCGAATAATTTACCGCATTTTGGACTGTTGGTGTAGTGACTTGCATTTGCGAATAATTTACCGCATTTTGGACTGTTGGTGTAGTGACTTGCATTTGCGAATAATTTACCGCATTTTGGACGGCTTATTCATCATATAATCCAGTTTTGCTTTTCCCTTTTCCATTTTTTGGGTCCATTTGAACCCTATTTGACGTACGGTGTGCAATGTAGTTTTCATCGATGGCCAAATGTGTTTTTCCGTTATTTTCTGTGTTGGCTTGCAACAATTTTTTACCTAAAAAAAAACCCTTTAAATTTTTGACGTCTCATTGTTGCCTTTTTTACAGTTTATACGTATCATGACAATACCCCGGCATGTAAGCAGCTATGGATGGTATCAGAAAGCTAACTTGTTTTTTCTTACTTTTGGGGTGGGTCAAAAGCCTTACATTGTAAACTTTGAATTTCAGATAGATCTGGGGCGAATTGTTCTGGCCCTGCTCCCGGAAGACGACCAACCTCAAACTCGTCCCAGGCGTAGGCATCGTAGGCATGCAAGGCCCCAGATATTTCGAACACGTGTCACCCTTTTTGGAATGCCCGATGATGAGGTTTTAAGACGCTACCGTCTACCTCCCAAAATCATCATAGACACTCTCTCATTAATAGAAAGTGATCTTGAGCGGCAAATTGACAGTCCAACAGCAATACCACCACTGACGCAATTTATGGCGGTGTTAAATTTCTGTGCCTCAGGATCGTTTCAAACAACGGTCGGAATAGTGGCGGGCATCTCCCAATCCTCCTTTTCCCGGATCCTGAGGGCAGTGATGGAGGCACTTTTCAAGCACCTCCATCATTTTATTAAAATGCCTTTGGATATGGGTGCCCTTAGTGTGGCCAAGGCCAATTTTTACCAAATAGCTGGCTTCCCACACATCATAGGGGTTGTGGATGGTACTCACATACCACTTCAGCCTCCAGCACGGCTGGAGGCCATATTTAGAAACAGGAAACACTATCACTCCCTGAATGTAATGGTGGTATGTGATGCCTCCCTCCAGATCCTGTCCCTGAATGCTAAATTACCCGGAAGTGCTCATGACTCCTTCGTCATCCGGCAATCAGGGATATGGCAGAAATTAACCAACCTACAAGCTGGTGATGCGTGGCTTCTGGGTAAGTGGAGACCTTTAGTACATAACAATGTTAAGCTTGATACACAGTGTTCCTGATGTGGTCTATTTTTGTTCACAGGAGACAGTGGATACCCTTGCATGTCCTGGCTGCTCACTCCTTATTTGGCTCCCACTCCAGGGCCACAAAGTGCATATAATTCCGCACTTACAGCCACCAGGCAAGTGGTGGAGCGCTGTATCGGCCTTTTAAAAGGCCGATTCAGATGCCTCCACCGCTCTGGTGGCGAGCTCATGTATGTGCCGGATATGGTGTCGAAAATTGTGGTCCTGTGTGGGATATTTCACAACATTGCCATAAGGAGTGGTGTCCCAATGCAGCCAGAGGATGCCTTACCTGAGGATGGCCCCCCCGAGGTTGGTCGAAGGTCAGTATGTGGGGGGGCCATACGCGATGATGTGGTGGCCAGATTTTTTAGGTAAGTTTGTTCAAAACTCCAGTGTTTATACCTAATGTGTTTTTTTTTTTTTGGCAAACATCTAATTTATTTTTATTTTTCTCACCATCTTCTGTTTGTTCACATAATCTTTGGCACTCCAACGCTCACTACTTCCTGCTACCCTTACCAAACCTGGATCTGGTCCTTTTGGGCATATATTCTGGAACCCATATCGCAACGCCATGTTTGTGGAATCATGTTGGCATGGTCCTTCGTCAACCAGTTCTTGATTTTGTGTTTTTATTTATTTTTTTCTTGGTATGTGTTGTATTTGAATTTATCACTGTGTTCTTTTTTTGGGAGTGACCACTTTGTTTTCTCTGTTATGTGGTGAATAAATGTTTGGAGAGTGAAATGGTCTTCCTTTTTTGGGACGTTAACAGCAAGTGTAACCAGGTTAACACAAGTTACATTTGACTAAGGGGTAAACCAGTACTGACGCCAGTTGAGCAAAACTGAAATATGTTTTCAGCTTCCCAATCCACACCAAAAGGAAGCCTGGCCCAACCTTGGGATTTGTAAGATTGGCCTAAGCAGCTTGCGCACCAAGTAGGAACCTGGAAAATGTAGAAATCTGAAATTGACACTAAACCCAAAAAGGGAAATGACATTGTTACTGTTATGTGTTTCTGGTGTCTGTTTGACATACAAAGACAAAACACAATCTAACTTTTACAAAAGGGAAATCCTTGCAGGAACTTATGTCAGGCTAAACTATCTTGGTTTTGGTTTTTAAAAATGAGCCACAACGTATATTTGTCTTTAAAATTTTATTGGGAAAATACAACAAAAAAAAAAAAACTAATGCCGAAGGAGGCCAGACAGCCGGTCGAGGGCCACCAGAAGGCCGATTACATGGTGGCGCATCTGCCCCACAACATCCGCCACCTCTTGCCGACGCCTCTGTTCCTCTGTGGGTGAGAAAAGTGTGTGGGTTAATACAACAATAGGGAATCCACAGAAAAACATTAATTAAAAAACAAATCACTCCTAAACCCAAAAACATAAATAAAAAGTGTGGGCTGGCAAAAATACAAGGCCTAGGTACAAATTCACACAGGTATGATATGTGTATGCTTAAATCACCAGGAAGAGGTAAAGGCAAACCTTCACAATCAACAAAAGTCAAGCCACAAAAACACGAAGAAAGGCACGACACATGATTACATACAAACAGTTTGTGCTTTAAAAAAAAATAATACAAAACATACCGGGAAAAAAATCGGGAGCTCCGGCCAAACCTCCATGATCCTCCTCGGAGGATCCGTCATTCCCCAAAGAATGGGGCGGAGTTATGCTGGACTCCGGGGAGGGGGTAATTGGAAGAGGGGTGGGTGGAGGAGAGGGGGAAGTGGGACGGAGGGGAAGGAGTCCCGACATTTCCGGGAGAGGGTCTGGGAAGGATGGGGAGGAGTGGGGAATAGGGGAAAGATTTGGGGTGGAGTGTTGGCTGGGGGTTGGGGAGAGTGGGCGGGAACGCCGACGTTGACGGCGGAGTCTTGGCTGTCCCCCTAAAATATGTCAAATAAATTGCGTTTAGTTTATGGACAAATCCGGCCAAACAAACAAAAAAAAACAAACAAACAAAAAAAAATAGCAGTAGAATTAAAAATTCATAAAAAGAGGGAAAACATGCAGACGCAGATATGAGTACAAATAATAAATAGAACAGACAGGAAAACATGCAGACGCAGATATGAGTACAAATAATAAATAGAACAGACAGGAAAACATGCAGACGCAGATATGAGTACAAATAATAAATAGAACAGACAGGAAAACATGCACACGCAGATATGAGTACAAATACTAAATAGAACAGACAGGAAAACATGCAGACGCAGATATGAGTACAAATAATAAATAGAACAGACAGGAAAACATGCACACGCAGATATGAGTACAAATAATAAATAGAACAGACAGGAAAACATGCAGACGCAGATATGAGTACAAATAATAAATAGAACAGACAGGAAAACATGCACACGCAGATATGAGTACAAATACTAAATAGAACAGACAGGAAAACATGCAGACGCAGATATGAGTACAAATAATAAATAGAACAGACAGGAAAACATGCACACGCAGATATGAGTACAAATAAAAAATAGAACAAACATGAAAACATGCACACGCAGTTTGCCCCACAAACACAAACATTAAAACCACAATACATAACACTTACTTGCCAGGATCTGCATGCGAAAGCATGCCAGCAAGCGGGGCGTTCGCCGTTGCAGGTCGGACCACCTGCGCTCCAGCTGCCCGATGTTGCGGCGTGATCCAAAGGACCGCAGGCGGGACCGTACCTCCGCATACGCGGAGCGCTTCTGCCGGTTGGTCATGGGTTCTGGCTGGCTGGTGATCCGGCGATCCATTACCTCCGTAAGCACCAGCAGCTCACGTCTGGTGAATGCGGAGGCTCTCATGATGGCAATGGTGTTTTTATTAAAAATCATTTTTGATAAAGTGTGTAAAAATTTTCTGATTGGCTAATGTATTTTGGAAATTAACAGGAGCAATTTTATTGGTTAGTGTATGAGTCATGTGTTCGACAGGGCCAGAAATCTCTGGAGAGTTAGGATAGGCTTGATGCAGTGACATGCGTAAGCAAATTTAAATAAAGAAATGAACCCAGGGAAATATGCGGGGATACACAGCAATAGTACAATTGTTTAATTGTGGTTCACATGTTTTTTAAACAATACAAGCGAATGTTTCATCCGTACGTATTCTGCGGGTAAACACAAACACGGACAAGAGTAAAGTTTCTTGCATTGTGTTGAAAAAAAACAAACAATTAAGCTAATTGATACATTGATTGGCATGATACGATTGATGGAGGTAGGCAGAATAAAGGAGCAGGTAATCGACATCTGACAAGGCCACTTCCTGTTTATACGTGTGCGTGCGTTCCTTTCAAGCCATTTCGGGGATGTACGCTCGCTATTTCGTACGCTCGTTAGTTAGAGGAGGGGTCGTCAGAGTTTAGGGAGGAATTTTAGATGCGAACGAAAATACGAGCGAGCCATTGAATTTAAATATTTTTGTACGTACGCCTAACGTACGTGCGCCCGCTTGCGTGCGGCTCTGAATGAGGGCCATAGTCTGGTGAAAACAAGATCAAGGCAATGGCCCTCCTGATGAGTAGAGGAGTCAGTCCATTGGGAGAGGCCAAGGGCTCTATTTACTACAATCCGCATTGGTAATGCAGATTGTAGTGTGATATTACTGACTGAATTTGCATTGCGAATTCAGGCAATATCACAGGGATTTACTAAATATCCCTTGCAGGGACATGGCTTGCGATAAAGCTCTGTCCCTGCGAATCCCCTCCACAGCTTTATCACGGTATTTTCGCAAAAAATACCGTGACAAGTGGCCCGTGCATGCGCCGACCGGCCACCGCTGCTACCTCGGGGCTAAGCCCCGCCCTCCACGACCACCCCCCCTCCCTTGATTGCATTTACCTGCATGATCCGGGCTCCGGTGATGTCCTCTATGGCTTCGGTCAGGTGACATCCCATACTGCACTGGGACCCTGTCACCTGATGACCGGGCCGCAGTGCAGTATTGGAGACCAGCTGACCGGAGGGAGGACATCACCGGTGCCCCGAACTCTGGTCCCTGGACTTGGGTAAGTAAATTTTTTATTTTTTTTTGCAGTTTATCAGCTTGTGGTCTGTGTAGCAGTGATCAGCGTGTGGTCTGTTTAGTCCACACAGCTGATCACTGGGGCCGGCTTCGGGCTCTGCTCTGCCCGTTAGACACAAATACCCCCCTCATCCTTTTGCACTTCTACAGTAGCATCCTCAATTTCTGAGTCAGCATCTTTTCTTGTGCTGCTCATCCTCACATTTTGAGAGGATGTAGAAATGGTGGAAGGAGGAGGTTCTCTAAGAGTACAGTATCAGAAATGTCAGACACAGCACTCGTGAACACCCTTAGATTGTCCTTAGCGATTTGTGATGTTAATGAACACAGTTTGTTCTTCAGCCTTAGGGGTGTCATGGTTTTAGTATTCTGTAGATCCGGCCCGGGACCCTTAGGTATGACTGACGTGCATAGGAAACGTGGAGACTAGAGAATACTCTAGCTCATGAGTTTAAACAGGAGTGTAGGCACACTAGTGACAAAATAGGAACCACAGACTTATGATATGAACCGGAGTGAACAGACCAAGTCCACTGGCGACCCCTCGCCTAGTGACATGCGAAGGCCAGCAAGGCCTGGGACACACTCCAGAGACCAAGGTGACCTCCGAGACTCTGACCAGATCACATTTCCCATTACAATTATGGGAATTGCAATCTGCTTACTAAAAATAAGTGATAATTAGGGGTTGGAGTAGAATTTTACTAATTCTACTCCAATTGCCCTGTAATAACTATAGGTGATACTAAAATAATGTTAATAAATAGAGCACATAGTGAGGAGTGCTTGCATCATGTGAGGTTACAGCAGTCTCAGCCTTTCCTTGTCACTGTGGGGTGTATGGCATGTTGGCAATATTATGTTTTTCGGTGAAGTTTAGTTTGTTACATTATGAAATATTGTTATCTCCATGATTGAGCACAGATGGTTAAATCATATTGACTGAGGTACTAATGAAGTCACCTGAGCCCAAGCATGGTTATCCTTAAACCCTCTTCTCTGACACTGACTTAGTGCTGCAGCCCACCCTAACCCTCCGGTGTCATGTGTGAAATGGCGTCTGCAATCACGTGGGAGCGACTTCTATTGAATCCAAAACAAAAGTGAGATCCGACGCCGGGAAGATGATTTTTTCTTAGTTTTGGATTCCGAGTATGGTGGAAAAACTTGGGCTCGGAATTACTCGGTTACTGTAATTATTAGCTTTATCAATTTCACCAAAAGCCGCCTAGTGCGCTCTACACAATATTAATTAGCAAATGTAGTGAAGCTGTGACATAAGTATTAAAGCACCAGCATAACACCCAGCATCTCATACGCTGCTTATCTGATTGATGTTGAAGATTTTGTCCTCTAGGATATGTCATTATATCTTCTGGATTTCCATCCATGCATAATACTGTATGACACCAACCCAGCAGCTAAGTGCTTTCCTCTCTCATTGCACTACTGTACCTCTGCTTCCCCCTCAGCCGCTCACTCTGCTGGCTCCATACACTACTCAGAGCTCTGCTACTCTCATCTACAATGCTCCTACCCTCACCGCTCCTCCCTACATCTCCAGCCTCATTTCCTAACACGCTCCCTGCCAACCTCTTCACTACTGACTGCTGTCTTACCTCCTCTTTCATCACCTCTCCCACTCTCGATTCATCAGTGCGGTGACTGGCTCCCTCCTGTCGGTGCGGTGACTGGCTCCCTCCTGTCGGTGCGGTGACTGGCTCCCTCCTGTCGGCGCGGTGACTGGCTCCCTCCTGTCGGCGCGGTGACTGGCTCCCTCCTGTCGGCGCGGTGACTGGCTCCCTCCTGTCGGCGCGGTGACTGGCTCCCTCCTGTCGGCGCGGTGACTGGCTCCCTCCTGTCGGCGCGGTGACTGGCTCCCTCCTGTCGGCGCGGTGACTGGCTCCCTCCTGTCGGCGCGGTGACTGGCTCCCTCCTGTCGGCGCGGTGACTGGCTCCCTCCTGTCGGCGCGGTGACTGGCTCCCTCCTGTCGGCGCGGTGACTGGCTCCCTCCTGTCGGCGCGGTGACTGGCTCCCTCCTGTCGGCGCGGTGACTGGCTCCCTCCTGTCGGCGCGGTGACTGGCTCCCTCCTGTCGGCGCGGTGACTGGCTCCCTCCTGTCGGCGCGGTGACTGGCTCCCTCCTGTCGGCGCGGTGACTGGCTCCCTCCTGTCGGCGCGGTGACTGGCTCCCTCCTGTCGGCGCGGTGACTGGCTCCCTCCTGTCGGCGCGGTGACTGGCTCCCTCCTGTCGGCGCGGTGACTGGCTCCCTCCTGTCGGCGCGGTGACTGGCTCCCTCCTGTCGGCGCGGTGACTGGCTCCCTCCTGTCGGCGCGGTGACTGGCTCCCTCCTGTCGGCGCGGTGACTGGCTCCCTCCTGTCGGCGCGGTGACTGGCTCCCTCCTGTCGGCGCGGTGACTGGCTCCCTCCTGTCGGCGCGGTGACTGGCTCCCTCCTGTCGGCGCGGTGACTGGCTCCCTCCTGTCGGCGCGGTGACTGGCTCCCTCCTGTCGGCGCGGTGACTGGCTCCCTCCTGTCGGCGCGGTGACTGGCTCCCTCCTGTCGGCGCGGTGACTGGCTCCCTCCTGTCGGCGCGGTGACTGGCTCCCTCCTGTCGGCGCGGTGACTGGCTCCCTCCTGTCGGCGCGGTGACTGGCTCCCTCCTGTCGGCGCGGTGACTGGCTCCCTCCTGTCGGCGCGGTGACTGGCTCCCTCCTGTCGGCGCGGTGACTGGCTCCCTCCTGTCGGCGCGGTGACTGGCTCCCTCCTGTCGGCGCGGTGACTGGCTCCCTCCTGTCGGCGCGGTGACTGGCTCCCTCCTGTCGGCGCGGTGACTGGCTCCCTCCTGTCGGCGCGGTGACTGGCTCCCTCCTGTCGGCGCGGTGACTGGCTCCCTCCTGTCGGCGCGGTGACTGGCTCCCTCCTGTCGGCGCGGTGACTGGCTCCCTCCTGTCGGCGCGGTGACTGGCTCCCTCCTGTCGGCGCGGTGACTGGCTCCCTCCTGTCGGCGCGGTGACTGGCTCCCTCCTGTCGGCGCGGTGACTGGCTCCCTCCTGTCGGCGCGGTGACTGGCTCCCTCCTGTCGGCGCGGTGACTGGCTCCCTCCTGTCGGCGCGGTGACTGGCTCCCTCCTGTCGGCGCGGTGACTGGCTCCCTCCTGTCGGCGCGGTGACTGGCTCCCTCCTGTCGGCGCGGTGACTGGCTCCCTCCTGTCGGCGCGGTGACTGGCTCCCTCCTGTCGGCGCGGTGACTGGCTCCCTCCTGTCGGCGCGGTGACTGGCTCCCTCCTGTCGGCGCGGTGACTGGCTCCCTCCTGTCGGCGCGGTGACTGGCTCCCTCCTGTCGGCGCGGTGACTGGCTCCCTCCTGTCGGCGCGGTGACTGGCTCCCTCCTGTCGGCGCGGTGACTGGCTCCCTCCTGTCGGCGCGGTGACTGGCTCCCTCCTGTCGGCGCGGTGACTGGCTCCCTCCTGTCGGCGCGGTGACTGGCTCCCTCCTGTCGGCGCGGTGACTGGCTCCCTCCTGTCGGCGCGGTGACTGGCTCCCTCCTGTCGGCGCGGTGACTGGCTCCCTCCTGTCGGCGCGGTGACTGGCTCCCTCCTGTCGGCGCGGTGACTGGCTCCCTCCTGTCGGCGCGGTGACTGGCTCCCTCCTGTCGGCGCGGTGACTGGCTCCCTCCTGTCGGCGCGGTGACTGGCTCCCTCCTGTCGGCGCGGTGACTGGCTCCCTCCTGTCGGCGCGGTGACTGGCTCCCTCCTGTCGGCGCGGTGACTGGCTCCCTCCTGTCAGTGCAGTGCTCTGTGGTGTCACGGTGGGGTCCTGGCATGTAAGCGGCATATTATACCAGCTGAATATTCTGTCTCTGGTTATAGAAGTGGCTCAGAGTCCAGCTCTTAACCTGTGGGATGAATTGGAGCGATGGGTGCGTTCTAGGCCAACTCGCCATTCCTCAGTGTCACAGTTGGTCACTGGTAAAACATGCCGCCTGCTGGTCTCCAGGAACTTGAGGACAGTCTGCACTTTCTTGTACTGTAGCTCTTATAAATATCCGTTGAGTACGATCTTGATCTGTATAGATGTCCGATCACAATATCATATTGGCAGGGCCAGAACTAAGGGTGTGCGAGTGGCACTGCCCCACACATCGCCGGGTTCTGTCGCTGCCAGGATTGCTCCTACCCGAAGCGTCCTTTGCCTGCAGTGCTGGCAGCCCCGACCACTCTGTGCGACATAATGATGTCATGTGCTCCAGGGGGCGTCGCAGTGCGCAGAGGAGCCCTGTTATGTTACTGCATATTGAGATCCTAGCCCTATCCTCCTGATGCTGTTATATACAATAATTGAGGGCCCTATTTATCATTATAAATGTATAGTGTACGCCCAGCATTAGTAACCAGCCAGATATGTGACAGATAATGTATAGTGTATGCCCAGCATTAGTAACCAGACAGATATGTGACAGATAATGTATAGTGTACGCCCAGCATTAGTAACCAGCCAGATAGGACAGATATGTGACAGATAATGTATAGTGTACGCCCAGCATTAGTAACCAGCCAGATAGGACAGATATGTGACAGGTAATGTATAGTGTACGCCCGGCATTAGTAACCAGCCAGATAGAACAGATATGTGACAGATAATGTATAGTGTATACCCGGCATTAGTAACCAGCCAGATAGGACAGATATGTGACAGATAATGTATAGTGTATACCCAGCATTAGTAACCAGCCAGATAGGACAGATATGTGACAGATAATGTATAGTGTATGCCCAGCATTAGTAACCAGACAGATAGGACAGATAATGTATAGTGTATGCCCAGCATTAGTAACCAGCCAGATAGGACAGATATGTGACAGATAATGTATAGTGTACGCCCAGCATTAGTAACCAGCCAGATAGGACAGATATGTGACAGATAATGTATAGTGTACGCCCAGCATTAGTAACCAGCCAGATAGGACAGATATGTGACAGATAATGTATAGTGTATGCCCAGCATTAGTAACCAGCCAGATAGGACAGATATGTGACAGATAATGTATAGTGTAAGCCCAGCATTAGTAAACAGCCAGATAGGACAGATATGTGACAGATAATGTATAGTGTATGCCCAGCATTAGTATCCAGCCAGATAGGACAGATATGTGACACATAATGTATATTGTACGCCCAGCATTAGTAACCAGCCAGATAGGACAGATATGCGACAGATAATGTATAGTGTATGCCCAGCATTAGTAACCAGATAGGACAGATATGTGACAGATAATGTATAGTGTACGCCCAGCATTAGTAACCAGCCAGATAGGACAGATATGTGACAGGTAATGTATAGTGTACGCCCGGCATTAGTAACCAGCCAGATAGAACAGATATGTGACAGATAATGTATAGTGTATACCCGGCATTAGTAACCAGCCAGATAGGACAGATATGTGACAGATAATGTATAGTGTATGCCCGGCATTAGTAACCAGCAAGATAGGACAGATATGTGACAGATAATGTATAGTGTATGCCCGGCATTAGTAACCAGACAGATAGGACAGATATGTGACAGATAATGTATAGAGTACGCCCAGCATTAGTAACCAGCCAGATAGGACAGATATGTGATAGATAATGTATAGTGTACGCCCAGCATTAGTAACCAGCCAGATAGGACAGATATGTGACAGATAATGTATAGTGTACGCCCAGCATTAGTAACCAGACAGATATGTGACAGATAATGTATAGTGTATGCCCAGCATTAGTAACCAGCCAGATAGGACAGATATGTGACAGATAATGTATAGTGTATACCCAGCATTAGTAACCAGCCAGATAGGACAGATATGTGACAGATAATGTATAGAGTACGCCCAGCATTAGTAACCAGCCAGATAGGACAGATATGTGATAGATAATGTATAGTGTACGCCCAGCATTAGTAACCAGCCAGATAGGACAGATATGTGACAGATAATGTATAGTGTACGCCCAGCATTAGTAACCAGACAGATATGTGACAGATAATGTATAGTGTATGCCCAGCATTAGTAACCAGCCAGATAGGACAGATATGTGACAGATAATGTATAGTGTATGCCCAGCATTAGTAACCAGCCAGATAGGACAGATATGTGACAGATAATGTATAGTGTATGCCCAGCATTAGTAACCAGACAGGTATGTGACAGATAATGTATAGTGTATACCCAGCATTAGTAACCAGCCAGATAGGACAGATATGTGACAGATAATGTATAGTGTACGCCCAGCATTAGTAACCGGCCAGATAGGACAGAGATGTGACAGATAATGTATAGTGTACGCCCAGCATTAGTAACCAGCCAGATAGGACAGATATGTGACAGATAATGTATAGTGTACGCCCAGCATTAGTAACCAGCCAGATAGGACAGATATGTTACAGATAATGTATAATGTATACCCAGCATTAGTAACCAGCCAGATAGGACAGATATGTGACAGATAATGTATAGTGTACGCCCAGCATTAGTAACCAGCCAGATAGGACAGATATGTGACAGATAATGTATAGTGTACGCCCAGCATTAGTAACCGGCCAGATAGGACAGATATGTGACAGATAATGTATAGTGTACGCCCAGCATTAGTAACCAGCCAGATAGGACAGATATGTGACAGATAATGTATAGTGTACGCCCAGCATTAGTAACCAGCCAGATAGGACAGATATGTGACAGATAATGTATAGTGTATACTAGGGGTGTGCACCGGCCACTTTTCGTGTTTTGTGTTTTGGTTTTGGATCTGGATCTTTCTTCGTGTTTTGGATCTGGATTGGTTTTGCCAAAACCACCCTTCCGTGTTTTGGGTTCTGGGTTTTGTGTTTTGGATCTGTATTTTTTTGAAAAAAAGCATAAAAACAGCTAAAATCACAGAATTTGTAGGTTTTTCTGCTCCTATGCTATTATTAACCTCAATAACCTTAATTTCCACTCATTTCCAGTCTATTCTGAACACCTCACACCTCACAATAGTGTTTTTATGTCCAAAAGGTTGCACCGAGGTAGCTGGATGACTATGCTAAGCGACACGAGTGGGCGGCACAAACACGTGACCCATCTAGGAGTGACACTGCAGTGGCAGGCAGGATGGCAGTTAGAAAAACTAGGCCCCAAACTGTACATAATGCAAAGAAAAAAAGAGGTGCAAGATGGAATTGTCCTTGGGCCCTCCCACCCACCCTTATGTTGTATAAACAGGACATGCACACTTTAACAAATCAATCATTTCAGCGCCAGGGTCTGCCACACAACTGTGGCTGAAATGATTGGTTCGTTTGGGCCCCCACAAAACAAGCTGGCAATTAATGTGTCCCTGCACAAACTGGCTCTACGGAGGCAAGATGTCATCCTCATCCTCCTCATCCACCGATTCCTCACCCTCTTCAGTGTGTACATCCTCATCCTCACAAAGTATTAACTCGTCCCCACTTGAATCCACCACCACAGGTCCCTCTGTACCTTCTGGAGGCTGGTCTCCCTGGAAGAGCTGATAATTCATTTTGATGAACATCATCTTCTCCACATTCTGTGGAAGCAACCTCCTACGCCTTTCGCTGACAAGGTTCCCGGCTGCACTAAACACTCTTTCGGAGTACACACTGGAGGGGGGGCAACTCAGGTAAAATAGAGCCAGTTTGTACAGGGGCCTCCAAATTGCCTCTTTTTCCTGCCAGTACAGGTATGGACTGTCTGACATGCCTACTTGGATGCTGTCACCGATGTAATCCTCCACCATTCTGTCAATGGTGACAGTATCATATGCAGTGACAGTAGACATGTCAGAAATTGTTGCCAGGTCCTTCAGTCCGGACCAGATGTCCAAACTTGGTCCTGCCTGCCCTGCATCACCGCCAGCGGGTTGCTTAGGATACCTAAGTTTTTTCCTGGCAGCCCCAGTTGCGGGAGAAAATGAAGAAGGAGCCGTTGACGTGTCACGTTCCGCTTCAGCTGACAGTGTGTTCACCAGCAGGTCTTTGCACCTCTGCAGGCTTGTGTCGGCCGGAAAGAGAGACACCACATAGGCTTTAAACCTAGGATCGAGCACGGTGGCCAAAATGTAGTGGTCTGATTTCAACAGATTGACCACCCTGGAATCCTGGCAAAGCGAATGAAGGGCTTCATCCACAAGTCCCACATGCCGAGCGGAATCGCTCCGTCTTAGCTCCTCCTTCACTTTCTCCAGCTGCTTCTGCAAAAGCCTGATGAGGGGAATGACCTGACTCAAGCTGGCAGTGTCTGAACTGACTTCACGTGTGGCAAGTTCGAAGGGCTGAAGAACCTTGCACAACACGGAAATCATTCTCCACTGCGCTTGAGTCAGGTGCATACCCCCTCCTTTGCCTATGTCATAGGTGGATGTATAGGCTTGTATGGCCTTTTGCTGCTCCTCCATCCTCTGAAGCATATAGAGGGTTGAGTTCCACCGCGTCACAACCTCTTGCTTCAGGTGATGGCGGGGCAGGTTCAAGAGTGTTTGCTGGCGCTCCAGTCTTCGGCACGCAGTCGCTGAATGGCGAAAGTGGCCAGAAATTTTTCGGGCCACCCAAAGCGTCTCCTGCACGCCCCTGTCGCTTTTCAGAAAATTCTGCACCACCAAGTTTATTGTGTGAGCAAAACATGGGACGTGCTGGAATTTGCCCAGATGTAATGCCCGCACAATATTGGTGGCGTTGTCAGATATCACAAATCCCCAGGAGAGTCTAAGTGGGGTAAGCCACTGGGCGATGATTTCCCTCAGTTTCTCTAAGAGGTTGTCGGCGGTGTGCCTCTTACTGAAACCGGTGATACACAGCGTAGCCTGCCTTGTAACGAGCTGGCATTTCTGAGATGCTGCTACTGGTGACGCTGCTGCTGTTGCTGCGTAAGGTGATACATCTACCCAGTGGGCTGTCACAGTCATATAGTCCTTAGTCTGCCCTGTTCCACTTGTCCACATGTCCGTGGTTAAGTGGACATTGTGTACAACGGCATTTTTCAGGACACTGAGGACACTTTTTCTGACGTTTCTGTACAGTCTCGGTATCGCCTGCCTAGTGAAGTGGAATCTAGACGGGATTTGGAACCGGGGACACACTACCTCCATCAATTGTCTAAATCCCACTGCACTAATGGCGGATACCGGACGCACGTCTAACACCAACATAGCAGTCAAGGCCTCAGTTATACGTTTTGCTTCAGGATGACTGCTGTCGTACTTCATCCTCCTCGCTAAGGACTGTTGGAGGGTCAATTGTTTAGTAAAAGTAGTGGTGTTCCTACTTCCTCTCTGGGATGATGAACGACTCCCAGCAGCAGCAGCAACAGCAGCAGCGGCAGCAGTAGGCGTAGCAATGCAGGATCCTCCGGAGGAATCCCGGATAGGAGAGTCAGTCATGCCAGTGATATGGCCTGCAGGACTACTTCCGATCCTGACTAAGGAGGAAATTGACGAGGAGGGAGTTGACGGTGTGGTTTGCAGGCGCTTGGATACAACAGGACAACGGGATTTAGGTGTCCCTGGACTGCTTACGGTCTGAGCCAAAGTTTCTGAACTTGACAGTAACTTTTTATGAACGCGCTGCAGGTGCCGTATAAGGGAGGATGTTCCTAGGTGGTTGACGTCCCTACCCCTACTTATTTCACCTTTACATATGGTACATATGGCAAGACAGTTGTTGTCCGGATTTGGATAGAAATATTGCCAGACCAAAGAGGTGGAATGTTTGGTCTTCTGCCCAGGCATGACCGTGATGGGCTTTTTCATCCCACGGACAACAACTGTCTCCCCCGGAGCCTGATTTAAACAAACCACATCACCATCAGAATCCTCCTCGCCAACTTCCTCCTCAGCGCCAGCTACACCAGTATCCTCATCCTGTTGTACTTCAACAGTGACATCTTCAATTTGCATATCAGCAAGTGGACTGTGGGTGCTCCTTTCAGCACTTGCAGGGGGCGTGCAAATGGTGGAAAGAGCCACCTCTTCCCGTCCAGTGCTGGGAAGGTCAGGCATCGCAACCACCACCACACTTGGACTCTCCTTGGGGATTTGTGATATCTTCTTAGAAAGCACAGTTCTTCGCTGTGCTTTTGCCAGCTTAACTCTTTTGATTTTTTTAGTGGGAGGAGTGCTTCCATCGTCATGTGAAGCTGAACCACTAGTCATGAACATACTAGGGATCGACCTTAGCCGTTCCTTGCCACTCCGTGTCGTAAATGGCATATTGGCAAGTTTACGTTTCTCTTCAGCTGATTTAAATGTCTTTTTCAAGGTCATTTTCCTGAACTTTGCCATTTGGGATTGTATGTGCCCTCTACTATGACATTGGGCATCGGCCTTGGCAGACGACGTTGATGGCATGTTATCGTCTATGTCATGACTAGTGGCAGCAGCTTCAGCACTAGGAGGAAGTGGTTCTTGATCTTTCTCTATTTTATTTTTATCGGAGAAAGTTTGGTCCTCCATTTATGTTATATCGATTTGATATATACGTGCGGCTAAACACAGAAAATAATTTTTTTTTTGGTTTGGACTGGAGTGTACTTTGTGGGTTACAGCACCCTTTAACGGTCAAGCCAGCCGGCCCTTTACTTATGACACAGGCGCACTCTTGGCACTACTTTGTTTATGCACGTGCGGCTACTGCGCACACAATTCACAAACACAGAAAATAATTTTTTTTTGGTTTGGACTGGAGTGTACTTTGGGGGTTACAGCACCCTTTAACGGTCAAGCCAGCCGGCCCTTTACTTATGACACAGGCGCACGCTTGGCACTACTTTGTTGATGCACGTGCGGCTACTGCGCACACAATTCACAAACACAGAAAATAATTTTTTTTTGGTTTGGACTGGAGTGTACTTTCGGGGGTTACAGCACCCTTTAACGGTCAAGCCAGCCGGCCCTTTACTTATGACACAGGCGCACGCTTGGCACTACTTTGTTGATGCACGTGCGGCTACTGCGCACACAATTCACAAACACAGAAAATAATTTTTTTTTGGTTTGGACTGGAGTGTACTTTCGGGGGTTACAGCACCCTTTAACGGTCAAGCCAGCCGGCCCTTTACTTATGACACAGGCGCACGCTTGGCACTACTTTGTTGATGCACGTGCGGCTACTGCGCACACAATTCACAAACACAGAAAATAATTTTTTTTTTGGTTTGGACTGGAGTGTACTTTCGGGGGTTACAGCACCCTTAACGGTCAAGCCAGCCGGCCCTTTACTTATGACACAGGCGCACGTTTGGCACTACTTTGTTGATGCACGTGCGGCTACTGCGCACACAATTCACAAACACAGAAAATAATTTTTTTTTTGGTTTGGACTGGAGTGTACTTTCGGGGGTTACAGCACCCTTAACGATCAAGCCAGCCGGCCCTTTACTTATGACACAGGCGCACGCTTGGCACTACTTTGTTGATGCACGTGCGGCTACTGCGCACACAATTCACAAACACAGAAAATAATTTTTTTTTGGTTTGGACTGGAGTGTACTTTCGGGGGTTACAGCACCCTTTAACGGTCAAGCCAGCCGGCCCTTTACTTATGACACAGGCGCACGCTTGGCACTACTTTGTTGATGCACGTGCGGCTACTGCGCACACAATTCACAAACACAGAAAATATATTATTTTTTTAGCACTTGGGGGGAGCACCCCTGATGGACAGAGCACCCCCTGGACAACACTACAGCACCCCTTTAGGACTGGGACACTGCACAGGACTTTGGAGTGGACACAGCCCCTATGGAGAACTGACTGCACAACACAGTCCAGCCAGCCCCTATGGACTTTGAAGTAGTGGACACAGCCCCTATTAACAACAGCAGCACAGCACAACACAGCCAGCCCCTATGGACTTTGAAGTAGTGGACAACAGCAGCACTACACTACACTACACTACACAGCACTAACTCCCACCCTCCCTCTTCACTGTCCACAGCCGAGTGAGAAAATGGCGCCGACGCGGGTACCTTATATAGGATCCAAAACCCGCGAGACTCGGAAGGCGGGATGATGACGTTTTGCCTCGATGTCAGATCCGAGTCAGGCGGGAAAAGTCGAGCCTGACTCGGATCGGACTCGGATCGGGGGGGTTCGGATTTCAGAAATCCGAACCCGCTCACCCCTAGTGTATACCCAGCATTAGTAACCAGCCAGATAGGACAGATATGTGACAGATAATGTATAGTGTACGCCCAGCATTAGTAACCAGCCAGATAGGACAGATATGTGACAGATAATGTATAGTGTATACCCAGCATTAGTAACCAGCCAGATAGGACAGATATGTGACAGATAATGTATAGTGTACACCCAGCATTAGGGAGATCCATGGATAAGCACAAGTGGTTAAATTAAATTGACTGAGGCACTAATTAAGTCACCTGTGCTCAACCATGGATATCTCTAACACCTGAACTGTTGGGGGGCTTTGAGGACCTTGTTTGGGAACCTCTGATATATGGTCTTGCAAGCTCTTTTTATCCCCTAGGAGAAGGGTGAGGGAAATGGTGACCTGCTAGTTGATGTATATAAAACTTCTACCATACATAGAATACCTGCATTCATCTTTTGCCTCAAATATAATTATTAACAAATAGATAATACACTACTCTCTAATTTGTCTATATCAACTAAAATACTTGTCAGTGTAGTAAATAGCTATTGTTCTTCTGCATGAGAACGTTTGTGGATATCCACATTTAGCAGCTGCCTTTGATAAAATATTATACGTTCCAAGATCTTTGGCTAGGGTAAAACAAAGGCACATAGGGGCATATTTATTAACATTATTTTTACTAAAATAATGTGAAAACGGGTGTTGCGCCAGTTGCGCATGCGTAGGAACATAGTATATTTTTTGCGAAGAATACAGTGAAGTATGTGAATCGGATTCACAGGGATAAAGCTTTATCGCAAGCTCTGTCCCTGCATTATACACCCTTGTGATTATGCAAATATCGCATTGCTATATAAGGCGATTTTACCACATCCAATCCGTATCCGAGATTGTGATAAATATGCCCCATAGGGGCCTATTCATTAAACCTAAAAATTCTCTGGAGATAATTAGCTTTAGAACTTGCATGGAGTTCTAGCTAATTATAGGTGGAATTCATCATTCCTCCTCTCCATAAGTATCTATTCCGGTACCTGTCATTTTTGCGATGACAGCTTTTCGGGAAATAGATACTTTTCCTGCCTACACTACCTTATCACGTCTGGAAACAGTGCTGCGCATGCGCTGTTACATCTGTAATACCAGCGCATGCGCAGCACTGCCTACAGATGCGGTAAGTTTGTGTACCCCCCCGACCCCCCAGCCCTCCGACTTACCTGTCCGCGCAGCAGCCTCCGGCTCCGTCCTCAGGCTTCGGAGGCTGGTCGGACATGTGTGCTCCCCAGCAGACCATATGACAGATTAGAAAAAAAAAATTTTTTTTTTTTTCTAAGCTTTCTTGTGCTCTGCTGGGGAGCACACATGTCCGACCAGCCTCCGGAGCCTGAGGACGGAGCAGAGCGCCGGAGGGACTCGTCGGGGGACCTGCACACGCGGATACAGGTAAGTCGATTCTGCTTTTTACCACCTCACAGTGGCGAATAGTAACTGCATCAAATTCCGAAAATTGATAATTTTCGTAATTTGATGAATACCATAATTTCCACATCCCCATACTAATGTACTAATGTACTAATATCCCCATACTAATGTACTAATACTAATGTACTAATATACCCATACTAATGTACTAATGTACCCATACTAATGTACTAATACTAATGTACTAACACTAATGTACTAATGTACCCATACTAATGTACTAATGTACTAATACTAATGTACCCATACTAATGTACTAACACTAATGTACTAATGTACCCATACTAATGTACTAATGTACCCATACTAATGTACTAATACTAATGTACTAATGTACCCATACTAATGTACCCATACTAATGTACCCATACTAATGTTCTAATGTACCCATACTAATGTACTAATGTACCCATACTAATGTACCCATACTAATGTACTAATGTACCCATACTAATGTACTAATGTACCCATACTAATGTACTAACACTAATGTACTAATGTACCCATACTAATGTACTAATGTACCCATACTAATGTACTAATACTAATATACTAATGTACCCATACTAATGTACCCATACTAATGTACTAATGTACCTATACTAATGTACTAATGTACCCATACTAATGTACTAATATACCCATACTAATGTATCTATACTAATGTACTAATGTACCCATACTAATGTACTAATGTACCCATACTAATGTACTAATGTACCCATACTAATGTACTTATGTACCCATACTAATGTACTAATGTACCTATCCTAATGTACTAATGTACCCATACTAATGTACCCATACTAATGTACTAATGTACCCATACTAATGTACTAATACTAATGTACTAATGTACCCATACTAATGTACCCATACTAATGTACTAATGTACCCATACTAATGTACTAATGTACTTATGTACCCATACTAATGTACTAATGTACTAATACTAATGTACCCATACTAATGTACTAATACTAATGTACTAATGTACCCATACTAATGTACCCATACTAATGTACTAATGTACCCATACTAATGTACTAATGTACCTATACTAATGTACTAATACTAATGTACCCATACTAATGTACTAATGTTCCCATACTAATGTACTAATGTTCCCATACTAATGTACTAATGTACCCATACTAATGTACTAATGTACCCATACTAATATACCCATACTAATGTACTAATACTAATGTACTAATGTACCCATACTAATGTACCCATACTAATGTACCTATACTAATGTACTAATGTACCCATACTAATATACCCATACTAATGTACTAATGTACCCATACTAATGTACCTATACTAATGTTCTAATGTACCCATACTAATGTACTAATATACCCATACTAATGTATCTATACTAATGTACTAATGTACCCATACTAATGTACTAATGTACCCATACTAATGTACTAATGTACCCATACTAATGTACTAATACTAATGTACCCGTACTAATGTACCAATGTACCCATACTAATGTACCCATACTAATGTACCCATACTAATGTACTAATGTACCTATACTAATGTACTAATGTACCCATACTAATGTACCCATACTAATGTACCCATACTAATGTACCTATACTAATGTACCCATACTAATGTACTAATGTACCCATACTAATGTACTAATGTACCCATACTAATGTACTAATGTACCCATACTAATGCACTAATGTACCCATACTAATGTACCTATACTAATGTACTAATGTACCCATACTAATGTACTAATGTACCCATACTAATGTACCTATACTAATGTACTAATGTACCCATACTAATGTACTAATGTACCCATACTAATGTACCTATACTAATGTACCTATACTAATGTACTAATGTACCCATACTAATGTACCCATACTAATGTACCCATACTAATGTACTAATGTACCCATACTAATGTATGGGGAGTGTGGAAATTAACGCAGGGGGACTTAGCAAGGAGATATCTGTGATATATACAGTATATATAATGATATCTGTGATATCTCCTGTGCTAAGTGGCTACATGAATACCAAAATAACGTTATTTAAGGAAAATGTCCTTAAAAACGTTATTTTAGTGTTGATGAATAGGCCCATAGTCTTGGATTTTGCAGCTGGATGGAATATGAAATAAAGGCACATTCCGTTATCATTAACCCATGTTGGTTTCACATAAACAATCATTGTGTCAAAAGGCCCTTTCCTAGCACCATGTAATAAGACTGTACAAACAGTACAAAATGGCTGACCTGTGTGACATCACTGTAATAACCCTGACACTGATACAGGTGTGCTCGGGGGTTATGGTTCCATCATGCACAGTGTAATCATTACTTCTCTTCTCCTCACAGCAGGACGTCCGCAGCCCCGTATATCCCAACTGACTTGGAAGGAAACAAGATGGGAATGTCGGTGAGATCCTGACAGGAGGACAAACTTTCAGGCATTTCATATGGAGTAAGTGTGGGGACATAAGTTTTACCCTAATATGCCTAACCCTAACCTCCCCCCTCCCCCCCCCATACCTAACCTCCCCTAATCACCCCTTACCACACCATAAACTTTACCCTCCCAGGAGGGGGTGCCTAACCCTAACCTCCCGCCCGCCCCCCCAAAAAAGCTAACCCTAAACCCACTACACTCCCTAAACTTAACCTCCCCACCCCTGGCTAATGCTAAGGGTGCCCCAGACTTACCTCGTTCAGGCTGGGGTCTTTCGCCGTTTGTGCGTGGGGTTTAAGATGGGCGTTTATATTTTGACGTCTATCTTTAGTCCGTTGTCGGAATTCGGTCTCATAACTACATCCCCTTGGGCTGACCTTCCTGGCCGCACCATCCCGCCTCCCATCTCTTCTCACCTGGGGACCAGCTACCATGCCCAATACCATTCTCACGTGGCACGTAGCCCATGTGGCACTGCCGTAACAAGCTGGAGCCAGGTGTCTGAGTATGCGGTGGAAACCCCGTTATCACTGATCTGTGAACGGACCCATAAATCACAGCACTCCTGGAATGGGGATAAGTTGTTGATCACTATAGGTAAGAGTGAACCAGGCATTGGCCCGTATTCAATATGGGGTGAAAAGTCTTAGGTCGGACTTTACGCCCTCATCGCCTTTTTTTTTGCAGGGATAAAGTATCGGGAGCGTGCCCGATTATCCCTGCATTCAATTAGGATCCGGCGAAAACGGGACCTGGCAGAAAGGTAAGTATCAAAGTCCTGGGAATTTTCGGGAAATCATCCTGGCACCTCCCTAAAAATGGTCTGACATGGGGGATCACTATGGGTACGCCCTATTTGGCCTGCTGAATGTAGTCAGGGTTTTTAAATAGCCGCAGCAGGTGCATAAATGCGGCTTTGGTAAAAGTGGTGAAGAATAGCACTTAGGGGCTTTTTTGGGAAAAAATAACTAGTCCCATCAAATTTGGGGTACATGAAATTTGGTGCAAGCATATTTTTAAGTCCCTAAATTTATTTTTAAAAATTCTTCAAAAATGCGCCTGCCGCTACCAGCCGCATTCTAGAAAACACCTGCCGCACACTTGGGGACTCCCCCCACAAATCAATTTTGTTAGTTTAAAACTATGCTTCCCCCAATTTTTTTTTTTTTCGCCCCCAAAAATAAAGTAAATTTTTTGGGGTGTCCAGAGGATTTTTTTTTACACAGATTACTTTTAGGGGACATTAAAAAGTCTGCAGGCTATTTTATTCTACACCCCTAAACCCCAATTCTGTACTTTTTTTCGCCATGTATTATATGGTGAAAACTTATCCCCGTTTTTTCGCACCTGCGAAAAGTCTTTGAAATTGAATACGGGCATAACTGAAACAGGCGGAAATGACGCTAACGGCTTTTCACAGTCTAATTGAATACCCCCCATTGTATCCCAACTTTCACAGCTTCAGGTGGTGCGCCTATAGGAATATTCCCAAAGCAATGTTATATATATATTAAACAACTGGGATAGTTGTAAATATGCTTAGTGGCTTTTTCCCTTAGTAGGTGTGAAACTGGGTACAACATAAGAAGAAGCCAATTATAATGAGTTGACAAAGTAGAATGTGATCCTCACAATTGTCTTTTTGTTCCTGGACTGAGGGGAGGGCTGCCACCCGCCAATGAGGAGGAAAGGAGGGGAAGCAGGGACGGGGACTTACATTATATACGCGCCAATCACACTGCGACAAGACACAGAACACCCTCCTCATAGTCCCTGCAGGGTCCACTCAGCTCCGCAGCTGCTTGTGTAACTGGCCACACACATCACTAACCTACCGGCCCAGGTGTCCGGCCAGGTGGGTACATGCCCCCTGGCACCCTGCTCAGTCCGTCCTTGACATGCATAAAGGAGCGCTGCTGCTGGGTCTGTGTTATATCACCAAATATCGGGATGGAAGGACGGCAACTATCACAATTCTCTAACCAAATGGCAAAAATATTACCGTTTGGCTGAAAACATTCATGGTTGTGAATCATCGGTTACCATTGGCCCCCAGTATCCCCCAGTACCTGGGCTCTGGTAAATGGTAATTTGCTGCTGGTTGCTATGGTTAGAGCACATTCTCGCATCTTTAATACACCACCCTTATATCACTTCTACACCATTTTTATTACACTTTGTATATTGCCATTGGAGAATACATACGATTTACCGCCGGCCGGATGGCCGGCAATTCTAATCCCGACAGCGGCATCCCGGGAGAGGAGGAAATCCCAATTGTCAAAGGTAAGTATTTACTAACCTAATTCTACACCCTAACCCTCCCTTAGGGGTGCCCAACCCTAACCTCCCCCCCCTCCCCCCAAGTTCCTAACCCTAATCCCCCCTGTAAGTGCCTAAGCCTAACCCCCCCTTTCCCGCCGCCTGAACCTAAGTCCCCTGGGGGGTGGGGGGGGTCTAACCCTAACCACCCCCCCCCCTTCCCCGCCGCCTGAACCTAACCTCCAGGGGGTGTGCCTAACCTTATGTCCCCCCGGGAGCCCCTAACCTAACCCTCCCCCCCACGGCTCTCCGGGCACGCTGTCCGGCTTACCTTCATTCGGTATGCCGGGTGTCGGACTCCCGGCGTAGGTAAAATGACAGGCGTCGGGATTTCGACACCTGTCATTAGACCGCTGCCGGGATTAGACAGTCGGGAAGCCAGCGGTCGGGATTCCATCCATCGGCTTCCCTTTGGAGTGCTGTGTGTGAGCCGGCTGTATAGGGATTATAGAAGCCTCTGTGCATGTCACATGATCATGGTCCTTTTATTAATGTCCTTCTATAACTATAGTAAGTGGAGCTTTGTGCCATATGTAATATTCTCTGTTAATTAACATTAGAGAGCAGAGTCAATATGGATGCAACCAGCTGCTCTGTAATTCTGTTCAATGTCGGTACATGGGGGGTGTGTGCTGTCCCTGCGTGCATGGGGGTGCCCCTGCTGTCCCTGCGTGCATGGGGGTGCCCCTGCTGTCCCTGCGTGCATGGGGGTGCCCCTGCTGTCCCTGCGTGCATGGGGGTGCCCCTGCTGTCCCTGCGTGCATGGGGGTGCCCCTGCTGTCCCTGCGTGCATGGGGGTGCCCCTGCTGTCCCTGCGTGCATGGGGGTGCCCCTGCTGTCCCTGCGTGCATGGAGGGGGCCCGTGCTGTCCCTGCGTGCATGGAGGGGGCCCGTGCTGTCCCTGCGTGCATGGAGGGGGCCCGTGCTGTCCCTGCGTGCATGGAGGGGGCCCGTGCTGTCCCTGCGTGCATGGAGGGGGCCCGTGCTGTCCCTGCGTGCATGGAGGGGGCCCGTGCTGTCCCTGCGTGCATGGAGGGGGCCCGTGCTGTCCCTGCGTGCATGGAGGGGGCCCGTGCTGTCCCTGCGTGCATGGAGGGGGCCCGTGCTGTCCCTGCGTGCATGGAGGGGGCCCGTGCTGTCCCTGCGTGCATGGAGGGGGCCCGTGCTGTCCCTGCGTGCATGGAGGGGGCCCGTGCTGTCCCTGCGCGCATGGAGGGGGCCCGTGCTGTCCCTGCGCGCATGGAGGGGGCCCGTGCTGTCCCTGCGCGCATGGAGGGGGCCCGTGCTGTCCCTGCGCGCATGGGGGGGGCCCGTGCTGTCCCTGCGCACATGGGGGGGGGCCCGTGCTGTCCCTGTGTGCACGGGGGGCGCCCTGCCTTCCCTGTGCATCTCTTGATAAAATTGTGTGTTATTTCAGGCATTCCAGGATGAACGGGCATCTATCCAATTATTATCCTGAGCGGAGTAACTCTCCTGATTTCAGGTGACCTGGCTTTATTTCCTATATATGTGTATATCACAGAACAGCTTGTTAGTGTTATTCTTGTTACTGTTAGGGGCCCATTTATCAGTAATTGCTAGGTGCCTTCCCCCAGAGCCCTCTGGCTACATAGATATATATATATATACATAGACTATACAGAAGCACAATGTCCTCTATAGATCATGTTATCTGTGGGGGCCAAGCTTGGTAAATCTGATGGCATCACATAGAAACCTAAGGGGGACGTGTCTGCTATCGGAAATGGAGGGAGAGCATCAGATATCTGAGAGAGATGCTGTGGTCCCTTCATAATACATTGCAGGGATGCCAAATATTTGTGGATATCCCCTAAATACAGGATAAATGGGCCCCTAAGAGAGTATTCGCCAGTAGTGACATATTCCTCATGTAGTCAGTGACTGGAAGTGCTCTGGTCTGAGTAACCTCTTAGGGGGCTACTTATTATCACACAGATGAGAGGTGGTGCCATAAGCTTTTCCTACCGTGGATTTCTTACACTGGGCCCCGTCTCCCCTGCCCGGTCTCTCCCCCCCCCCCTCCCTGCCCCGTCTCTCCCTGCCCGGTCTCTCCCCCCCCCTCTCCCTGCCCAGTCTCTCCCCCCCTCTCCCTGCCCCGTCTCTCCCTGCCCCGTCTCTCCCCCCTCCCCCCTCTCCCTGCCCCGTCTCTCCCTGCCCCGTCTCTCCCCCCTCCCCCCTCTCCCTGCCCCGTCTCTCCCTGCCCCGTCTCTCCCTGCCCCGTCTCTCCCCCCTCCCCCCTCTCCCTGCCCCGTCTCTCCCTGCCCGGTCTCTCCCCCCCCCCCCTCCCTGCCCGGTCTCTCCCCCCCTCTCCCTGCCCGGTCTCTCCCCCCCTCTCCCTGCCCGGTCTCTCCCCCCCTCTCCCTGCCACGTCTCTCCCTGCCCGGTCTCTCCCCCCCTCTCCCTGCCACGTCTCTCCCCCCTCTCCCTGCCACGTCTCTCCCCCCCCTCTCCCTGCCACGTCTCTCCCTGCCCGGTCTCTCCCTGCCCGGTCTCTCCCCCCTCTCCCTGCCACGTCTCTCCCTGCCACGTCTCTCCCTGCCACGTCTCTCCCTGCCACGTCTCTCTCCCTGCCACGTCTCTCTCCCTGCCCCGTCTCTCTCCCTGCCCCGTCTCTCTCCCTGCCCCGTCTCTCTCCCTGCCCCGTCTCTCTCCCTGCCCCGTCTCTCTCCCTGCCCCGTCTCTCTCCCTGCCCCGTCTCTCTCCCTGCCCCGTCTCTCTCCCTGCCCCGTCTCTCTCCCTGCCCCGTCTCTCTCCCTGCCCCGTCTCTTCTTAGGGTTTGCACTGAAAAGCTTGTGCATATCCCAAAGCATTTTCTGGCCACTGCATTACCCTGTAGAGGTCGTTACATTATGAATAATCCAGCTGGTTTCTGAGTCACTTATATATTTAATAAATAAGTGTAATACTCTAGAACTTTGTATTTAGTAATAGTAATAGGTATAGTCTGATACATGATGCGATGCTGCAGCTGTGGTGTGTGTGTGTGGTGGGTGTGTGTGGTGGGTGTGTGTGTGTGGTGGGTGTGTGTGTGGTGTGTGTGTGTGTGTGTGGTGGGTGTGTGTGGTATGAGTGTGTGTGTGGTGGGTGTGTGTGTGTGGGTGTTGGTGGGGTGTGTGGTGGGTGTGTGTGGTATATGTGTGTGGTATATGTGTGTGGTGTGTGGTGTGTGTGGTATATGTGTGTGGGTGGTGGGTGTGTGTGGTATGTGTGTGTGGGGGTGGTGTGTGGGGGTGGTGTGTGGGGGTGGTGTGTGTGGTGTCTGAGTGTGTGTGTGTGTTGGTGGGGTGTCTGGGTGGTGTGTGTGTGTGTTGGTGGGGTGTCTGAGTGTGTGCGGGTGGTGTGTGCGGGTGGTGTGTGCGTGGGTGGTGTGTGGGTGTGTGTGTGTGGGTGGTGTGTGTGTGGTGTGGGTGGTGTGTGGTGTGGGTGGTGTGTGGTGTGTGTGGGTGCAGCATTAAACCTTCTGTATATGTTACATGTAAATAAGGAAATCTTTCTTCTTTCCTACAGCAATTATGAATTATCCTCTGTGAAATCAGAACAAAATGGAAGGACGAATGCGAAGAGTCTTTACGGTACGACCCTTTTATGTTCTCGCTGGGTATTGTATATGTAGCGGTCGCGAAAGCCGCAAATGTCCCTAATTTATACAAAACTCAGATAATAAAATCCTAAAGTTTGTTGGGTCAAGCAAAGAATTCTCCCCGGACCACAATTATTTCTTTATTTGGTTTTTCAAATTCACAGAACCAAACAGTAACATATAACAGTAACATACTGTAGGTTACTGTTATATGTTACTGTTATATGTTACTGTTATACTGTAGGTTACTGTTATATGTTACTGTTATATAACAGTAACATATAACAGTAACATATAACAGTAACCTACAGTATAACAGTAACCTATAACAGTAACCTACAGTATAACAGTAACCTGTAACATTAACAGTAACCTACAGTATAACAGTAACCTATAACAGTAACATTAACAGTAACCTACAGTATAACAGTAACCTATAACAGTAACCTATAACAGTAACCTACAGTATAACAGTAACCTATAACAGTAACCTATAACAGTAGCAGTAACCTATAACAGTAACCTACAGTATAACAGTAACCTATAACAGATAACAGTAACAGTAACCTATAACAGTAACCTACAGTATAACAGTAACCTATAACAGATAACAGTAACCTATAACAGTAACCTACAATATAACAGTAACCTATAACAGTAACCTATAACAGTAACCTACAGTATAACAGTAACCTATAACAGATAACAGTAACCTATAACAGTAACCTACAGTATAACAGTAACCTATAACAGTAACCTATAACAGATAACAGTAACCTATAACAGTAACCTACAGTATAACAGTAACCTATAACAGTAACCTATAACAGTAACCTATAACAGTAACAGTAACCTATAACAGTAACCTACAGTATAACAGTAACCTATAACAGATAACAGTAACCTATAACAGTAACCTACAGTATAACAGTAACCTATAACAGTAACCTATAACAGTAACCTACAGTATAACAGTAACCTATAACAGATACCAGTAACCTATAACAGTAACCTACAGTATAACAGTAACCTATAACAGATAACAGTAACAGTAACCTATAACAGTAACCTACAATATAACAGTAACCTACAATATAACAGTAACCTATAACAGTAACCTATAACAGTAACCTACAGTATAACAGTAACCTATAACAGATAACAGTAACCTATAACAGTAACCTACAGTATAACAGTAACCTATAACAGATAACAGTAACCTATAACAGTAACCTACAGTATAACAGTAACCTATAACAGATAACATTAACCTATAACAGTAACCTACAGTATAACAGTAACCTATAACAGTAACCTACAGTATAACAGTAACCTATAACAGATAACAGTAACAGTAACCTATAACAGTAACCTACAGTATAACAGTAACCTATAACAGTAACCTATAACAGTAACCTACAGTATAACAGTAACCTATAACAGTAACATTAACAGTAACCTATAACAGTAACATTAACAGTAACCTACAGTATAACAGTAACCTATAACAGTAACCTATAACAGTAGCAGTAACCTATAACAGTAACCTATAACAGTAACCTACAGTATAACAGTAACCTATAACAGGTAACAGTAACAGTAACCTATAACAGTAACCTACAGTATAACAGTAACCTATAACAGTAACAGTAACCTATAACAGTAACCTACAGTATAACAGTAACCTATAACAGTAACAGTAACCTATAACAGTAACCTACAATATAACAGTAACCTATAACAGTAACCTATAACAGTAACCTATAACAGATAACAGTAACCTATAACAGTAACATTAACAGTAACCTACAGTATAACAGTAACCTATAACAGTAACCTGTAACAGTAACCTATAACAGTAACCTACAGTATAACAGTAACCTATAACAGATAACAGTAACCTATAACAGTAACCAACAGTATAACAGTAACCTATAACAGTAACCTATAACAGTAACCTACAGTATAACAGTAACCTATAACAGATAACAGTAACCTATAACAGTAACCTACAGTATAACAGTAACCTATAACAGATAACAGTAACCTATAACAGTAACCTACAGTATAACAGTAACCTATAACAGATAACAGTAACCTATAACAGTAACCTACAGTATAACAGTAACCTATAACAGTAACCTACAGTATAACAGTAACCTATAACAGATAACAGTAACAGTAACCTATAACAGTAACCTACAGTATAACAGTAACCTATAACAGTAACCTACAGTATAACAGTAACCTATAACAGTAACATTAACAGTAACCTATAACAGTAACATTAACAGTAACCTACAGTATAACAGTAACCTATAACAGTAACCTATAACAGTAGCAGTAACCTATAACAGTAACCTACAGTATAACAGTAACCTATAACAGGTAACAGTAACCTATAACAGTAACCTACAGTATAACAGTAACCTATAACAGATGACAGTAACCTATAACAGTAACATTAACAGTAAACTACAGTATAACAGTAACCTATAACAGTAACAGATAATAGTAACAGTAACCTATAACAGTAACCTATAACAGATAACAGTAACCTATAACAGATAACAGTAACCTATAACAGTAACCTATAACAGTAACCTACAGTATAACAGTAACCTATAACAGATAACAGTAACCTATAACAGTAACCAACAGTAACCTATAACAGATAACAGTAACCTATAACAGTAACCTACAGTATAACAGTAACCTATAACAGGTAACAGTAACAGTAACCTATAACAGTAACAGTAACCTATAACAGTAACCTACAATATAACAGTAACCTATAACAGTAACCTATAACAGTAACCTACAGTATAACAGTAACCTATAACAGATAACAGTAACCTATAACAGTAACCTACAGTATAACAGTAACCTATAACAGTAACCTATAACAGTAACCTACAGTATAACAGTAACCTATAACAGATAACATTAACCTATAACAGTAACCTACAGTATAACAGTAACCTATAACAGATAACATTAACCTATAACAGTAACCTACAGTATAACAGTAACCTATAACAGATAACAGTAACAGTAACCTATAACAGTAACCTACAGTATAACAGTAACCTATAACAGTAACCTACAGTATAACAGTAACCTATACCAGTAACCTACAGTATACCAGTAACCTACAGTATACCAGTAACCTATACCAGTAACCTATACCAGTAACCTATAACAGTAACCTACAGTATAACAGTAACCTATAACAGTAACCTACAGTATAACAGTAACCTATAACAGATAACAGTAACAGTAACCTATAACAGTAACCTACAATATAACAGTAACCTATAACAGTAACCTTTAACAGTAACCTATAACAGTAACCTACAGTATAACAGTAACCTATAACAGATAACAGTAACCTATAACAGTAACATTAACAGTAACCTACAGTATAACAGTAACCTATAACAGTAACATTAACAGTAACCTACAGTATAACAGTAACCTGTAACAGTAACAGATAACAGTAACAGTAACCTATAACAGTAACCTACAGTATAACAGTAACCTATAACAGTAACCTATAACAGTAACCTATAACAGTAACCTATAACAGTAGCCTACAGTATAACAGTAACCTATAACAGTAACCTACAGTATAACAGTAACCTATAACAGTAACCTACAGTATACCAGTAACCTATAACAGTAACCTATAACAGTAACTACAGTATACCAGTAACCTATACCAGTAACCTATAACAGTAACCTACAGTATAACAGTAACCTATAACAGTAACCTACAGTATAACAGTAACCTATAACAGTAACCTATAACAGTAACCTACAGTATACCAGTAACCTATACCAGTAACCTATAACAGATAACAGTAACAGTAACCTATAACAGTAACCTACAGTATAACAGTAACCTATAACAGATAACAGTAACAGTAACCTATAACAGTAACCTACAGTATAACAGTAACCTATAACAGATAACAGTAACAGTAACCTATAACAGTAACCTACAATATAACAGTAACCTATAACAGTAACCTACAGTATAACAGTAACCTATAACAGATAACAGTAACCTATAACAGTAACATTAACAGTAACCTACAGTATAACAGTAACCTATAACAGTAACCTGTAACAGTAACCTATAACAGATAACAGTAACCTATAACAGTAACCTACAGTATAACAGTAACCTATAACAGTAACCTATAACAGTAACCTACAGTATAACAGTAACCTATAACAGTAACCTACAGTATAACAGTAACCTATAACAGGTAACAGTAACAGTAACCTATAACAGTAACCTACAGTATAACAGTAACCTATAACAGTAACCTATAACAGATAACAGTAACCTATAACAGATAACAGTAACAGTAACCTATAACAGTAACCTACAATATAACAGTAACCTATAACAGTAACCTATAACAGTAACCTACAGTATAACAGTAACCTATAACAGTAACCTACAATATAACAGTAACCTATAACAGTAACCTATAACAGTAACCTATAACAGTAACCTACAGTATAACAGTAACCTATAACAGATAACAGTAACCTATAACAGTAACATTAACAGTAACCTACAGTATAACAGTAACCTATAACAGTAACCTGTAACAGTAACCTATAACAGATAACAGTAACCTATAACAGTAACCTACAGTATAACAGTAACCTATAACAGTAACCTACAGTATAACAGTAACCTATAACAGATAACAGTAACCTATAACAGGTAACAGTAACAGTAACCTATAACAGTAACCTACAGTATAACAGTAACCTATAACAGTAACCTATAACAGATAACAGTAACCTATAACAGATAACAGTAACAGTAACCTATAACAGTAACCTACAATATAACAGTAACCTATAACAGTAACCTATAACAGTAACCTACAGTATAACAGTAACCTATAACAGATAACAGTAACCTATAACAGTAACCTACAGTATAACAGTAACCTATAACAGATAACAGTAACCTATAACAGTAACCTACAGTATAACAGTAACCTATAACAGATAACAGTAACCTATAACAGTAACCTACAGTATAACAGTAACCTATAACAGATAACATTAACCTATAACAGTAACCTACAGTATAACAGTAACCTATAACAGTAACCTACAGTATAACAGTAACCTATAACAGTAACAGTAACCTATAACAGTAACCTACAGTATAACAGTAACCTATAACAGATAACAGTAACCTATAACAGTAACCTACAGTATAACAGTAACCTATAACAGTAACCTATAACAGTAACCTACTGTATAACAGTAACCTACAGTATACCAGTAACCTATACCAGTAACCTATAACAGTAACCTACAGTATAACAGTAACCTATAACAGTAACCTACAGTATAACAGTAACCTATAACAGTAACCTATAACAGTAACCTACAGTATAACAGTAACCTACAGTATAACAGTAACCTATAACAGTAGCCTACAGTATAACAGTAACCTATAACAGTAACCTATAGTATACCAGTAACCTATAACAGTAACCTATACCAGTAACCTACAGTATACCAGTAACCTATAACAGTAACCTATAACAGTAACCTACAGTATAACAGTAACCTATAACAGTAACCTACAGTATACCAGTAACCTATACCAGTAACCTATAACAGTAACCTATAACAGATAACAGTAACAGTAACCTATAACAGTAACCTACAGTATAACAGTAACCTATAACAGATAACAGTAACCTATAACAGTAACCTACAGTATAACCGTAACCTATAACAGTAACCTACAGTATAACAGTAACCTATAACAGTAACCTACAGTATAACAGTAACCTATAACAGATAACAGTAACAGTAACCTATAACAGTAACCTACAGTATAACAGTAACCTATAACAGTAACAGTAACCTATAACAGTAACAGTAACCTATAACAGGTAACAGTAACCTATAACAGTAACCTACAGTATAACAGTAACCTATAACAGATAACAGTAACAGTAACCTATAACAGTAACCTACAGTATAACAGTAACCTATAACAGTAACCTACAGTATAACAGTAACCTATGACAGTAACCTACAGTATACCAGTAACCTATAACAGTAACCTATAACAGTAACCTATACCAGTAACCTACAGTATACCAGTAACCTATAACAGTAACCTATAACAGTAACCTATAACAGTAACCTACAGTATAACAGTAACCTATACCAGTAACCTATAACTGTAACCTATAACTGTAACCTATAACAGTAACATACTGTAGGTTACTGTTATAGGTTACTGTTATACTGTAGGTTACTGTTATAGGTTACTGTTACTGTTATCTGTTATAGGTTACTGTTATACTGTAGGTTACTGTTATAGGTTACTGTTATACTGTAGAACAGTAACCTATAATAGATAACAGTAACAGTAACCTATAACAGTAACCTACAGTATAACAGTAACCTATAACAGATAACAGTAACAGTAACCTATAACAGTAACCTATACCAGTAACCTACAGTATACCAGTAACCTATACCAGTAACCTATAACAGTAACCTACAGTATAACAGTAACCTATAACAGATAACAGTAACAGTAACCTATAACAGTAACCTACAGTATAACAGTAACCTATACCAGTAACCTATAACTGTAACCTATAACAGTAACATACTGTAGGTTACTGTTATAGGTTACTGTTATACTGTAGGTTACTGTTATAGGTTACTGTTACTGTTATCTGTTATAGGTTACTGTTATACTGTAGGTTACTGTTATAGGTTACTGTTATACTGTAGAACAGTAACCTATAACAGATAACAGTAACAGTAACCTATAACAGTAACCTACAGTATAACAGTAACCTATAACAGTAACCTATAGTATAACAGTAACCTATAACAGTAACCTATAACAGTAACCTACAGTATACCAGTAACCTATAACAGTAACCTATAACAGTAACCTACAGTATACCAGTAACCTATAACAGTAACCTATAACAGTAACCTACAGTATAACAGTAACCTATAACAGTAACCTACAGTATAACAGTAACCTACAGTATAACAGTAACCTATAACAGTAACCTACAGTATAACAGTAACCTATAACAGTAACCTATAACAGTAACCTACAGTATACCAGTAACCTATACCAGTAACCTACAGTATACCAGTAACCTATACCAGTAACCTACAGTATACCAGTAACCTACAGTATAACAGTAACCTATACCAGTAACCTACAGTATAACAGTAACCTATACCAGTAACCTATAACAGTAACCTATAACAGTAACCTACAGTATAACAGTAACCTATAACAGTAACCTATAACAGTAACCTACAGTATAACAGTAACCTATAACAGTAACCTACAGTATACCAGTAACCTATACCAGTAACCTATACCAGTAACCTACAGTATACCAGTAACCTACAGTATAACAATAACCTATACCAGTAACCTACAGTATACCAGTAACCTACAGTATAACAGTAACCTATACCAGTAACCTATACCAGTAACCTATACCAGTAACCTATACCAGTAACCTATAACAGTAACCTATAACAGTAACCTACAGTATAACAGTAACCTATAACAGTAACCTACAGTATAACAGTAACCTATAACAGTAGCCTACAGTATAACAGTAACCTATAACAGTAACCTATAGTATACCAGTAACCTATAACAGTAACCTATACCAGTAACCTACAGTATACCAGTAACCTATAACAGTAACCTATAACAGTAACCTACAGTATAACAGTAACCTATAACAGTAACTTACAGTATACCAGTAACCTATACCAGTAACCTATAACAGTAACCTATAACAGTAACCTATAACAGATAACAGTAACAGTAACCTATAACAGTAACCTACAGTATAACAGTAACCTATAACAGATAACAGTAACCTATAACAGTAACCTACAGTATAACCGTAACCTATAACAGTAACCTACAGTATAACAGTAACCTATAACAGTAACCTACAGTATAACAGTAACCTATAACAGATAACAGTAACAGTAACCTATAACAGTAACCTACAGTATAACAGTAACCTATAACAGTAACAGTAACCTATAACAGTAACCTACAGTATAACAGTAACCTATAACAGATAACAGTAACAGTAACCTATAACAGTAACCTACAGTATAACAGTAACCTATAACAGTAACCTACAGTATAACAGTAACCTATGACAGTAACCTACAGTATACCAGTAACCTATAACAGTAACCTATAACAGTAACCTATACCAGTAACCTACAGTATACCAGTAACCTATAACAGTAACCTATAACAGTAACCTATAACAGTAACCTACAGTATAACTGTAACCTATACCAGTAACCTATAACTGTAACCTATAACAGTAACATACTGTAGGTTACTGTTATAGGTTACTGTTATACTGTAGGTTACTGTTATAGGTTACTGTTACTGTTATCTGTTATAGGTTACTGTTATACTGTAGGTTACTGTTATAGGTTACTGTTATACTGTAGAACAGTAACCTATAACAGATAACAGTAACAGTAACCTATAACAGTAACCTACAGTATAACAGTAACCTATAACAGATAACAGTAACAGTAACCTATAACAGTAACCTATACCAGTAACCTACAGTATACCAGTAACCTATACCAGTAACCTATAACAGTAACCTACAGTATAACAGTAACCTATACCAGTAACCTATAACTGTAACCTATAACAGTAACATACTGTAGGTTACTGTTATAGGTTACTGTTACTGTTATCTGTTATAGGTTACTGTTATACTGTAGGTTACTGTTATAGGTTACTGTTATACTGTAGAACAGTAACCTATAACAGATAACAGTAACAGTAACCTATAACAGTAACCTACAGTATAACAGTAACCTATAACAGATAACAGTAACAGTAACCTATAACAGTAACCTACAGTATAACAGTAACCTATAACAGTAACCTATAACAGTAACCTACAGTATAACAGTAACCTATACCAGTAACCTATAACAGTAACCTATACCAGTAACCTATAACAGTAACCTACAGTATAACAGTAACCTATAACAGTAACCTACAGTATAACAGTAACCTATAACAGTAACCTACAGTATAACAGTAACCTATAACAGTAACCTATAACAGTAACCTACAGTATAACAGTAACCTATAACAGTAACCTACAGTATAACAGTAACCTATAACAGTAACCTATAACAGTAACCTACAGTATACCAGTAACCTATACCAGTAACCTATACCAGTAACCTACAGTATACCAGTAACCTACAGTATAACAGTAACCTATACCAGTAACCTACAGTATACCAGTAACCTATAACAGTAACCTATAACAGTAACCTACAGTATAACAGTAACCTATAACAGTAACCTACAGTATACCAGTAACCTATAACAGTAACCTATAACAGTAACCTATAACAGTAACCTACAGTATAACAGTAACCTATAACAGTAACCTATAACAGTAACCTACAGTATACCAGTAACCTATAACAGTAACCTATAACAGTAACCTACAGTATAACAGTAACCTATAACAGTAACCTACAGTATAACAGTAACCTACAGTATAACAGTAACCTATAACAGTAACCTACAGTATAACAGTAACCTATAACAGTAACCTACAGTATAACAGTAACCTATAACAGTAACCTATAACAGTAACCTACAGTATACCAGTAACCTATACCAGTAACCTACAGTATACCAGTAACCTATACCAGTAACCTACAGTATACCAGTAACCTACAGTATAACAGTAACCTATACCAGTAACCTACAGTATACCAGTAACCTATACCAGTAACCTATAACAGTAACCTATAACAGTAACCTACAGTATACCAGTAACCTATAACAGTAACCTACAGTATAACAGTAACCTATAACAGTAACCTACAGTATAACAGTAACCTATAACAGTAACCTATAACAGTAACCTACAGTATAACAGTAACCTATAACAGTAACCTACAGTATAACAGTAACCTATACCAGTAACCTATACCAGTAACCTACAGTATACCAGTAACCTACAGTATAACAGTAACCTATACCAGTAACCTACAGTATACCAGTAACCTACAGTATAACAGTAACCTATACCAGTAACCTACAGTATACCAGTAACCTACAGTATAACAGTAACCTATACCAGTAACCTATAACAGTAACCTACAGTATAACAGTAACCTATAACAGTAACCTACAGTATAACAGTAACCTATAACAGTAACCTACAGTATACCAGTAACCTATAACAGTAACATATTGTCTGATAAGATGAAATCCCTGACCTGTGGCAGATGGTACAGAGCAGACTGAACGTTACCCACAAATCACAGATCTTTTTATTTATATGAGAATATCTCCGATCTCTACATGTATTAGAATCATTTCCATTTGTGTGTTCATTGTATCATAGTATACTGTACCGATGGTCTGGGTGCTAAACGCCAGCTACGTTACACCCCTAAGCATGTGGTGTGAGGCCTATAAACATAACCCTAATGTTCTGACATCTCTGCTGCTTAGTTACCTATAGATCTGCTACTTCATTGCTTTATCTAATAGGGGGAGATGGAATTTATTTCTTTCGATCTTCATCCAAGCAAAAGAAGAAAGGTAGAAATAATGTAGTTGACTGCAGTGGAACTGTGTGATTATACCACTAATACCTGAGCCTGCTGTGTGATTATACCACTAATACCTGAGCCTGCTGTGTGATTATACCAGTAATACCTGAGCCTGCTGTGTGATTATACCACTAATACCTGAGCCTGCTGTGTGATTATACCAGTAATACCTGAGCCTGCTGTGTGATTATACCACTAATACCTGAGCCTGCTGTGTGATTATACCACTAATACCTGAGCCTGCTGTGTGATTATACCACTAATACCTGAGCCTGCTGTGTGATTATACCAGTAATACCTGAGCCTGCTGTGTGATTATACCACTAATACCTGAGCCTGCTGTGTGATTATACCACTAATACCTGAGCCTGCTGTGTGATTATACCACTAATACCTGAGCCTGCTGTGTGATTATACCACTAATACCTGAGCCTGCTGTGTGATTATACCACTAATACCTGAGCCTGCTGTGTGATTATACCACTAATACCTGAGCCTGCTGTGTGATTATACCACTAATACCTGAGCCTGCTGTGTGATTATACCAGTAATACCTGAGCCTGCTGTGTGATTATACCACTAATACCTGAGCCTGCTGTGTGATTATACCAGTAATACCTGAGCCTGCTGTGTGATTATACCAGTAATACCTGAGCCTGCTGTGTGATTATACCAGTAATACCTGAGCCTGCTGTGTGATTATACCAGTAATACCTGAGCCTGCTGTGTGATTATACCTCTAATACCTGAGCCTGCTGTGTGATTATACCAGTAATACCTGAGCCTGCTGTGTGATTATACCAGTAATACCTGAGCCTGCTGTGTGATTATACCAGTAATACCTGAGCCTGCTGTGTGATTATACCACTAATACCTGAGCCTGCTGTGTGATTATACCTCTAATACCTGAGCCTGCTGTGTGATTATACCAGTAATACCTGAGCCTGCTGTGTGATTATACCTCTAATACCTGAGCCTGCTGTGTGATTATACCAGTAATACCTGAGCCTGCTGTGTGATTATACCAGTAATACCTGAGCCTGCTGTGTGATTATACCAGTAATACCTGAGCCTGCTGTGTGATTATACCACTAATACCTGAGCCTGCTGTGTGATTATACCACTAATACCTGAGCCTGCTGTGTGATTATACCACTAATACCTGAGCCTGCTGTGTGATTATACCACTAATACCTGAGCCTGCTGTGTGATTATACCAGTAATACCTGAGCCTGCTGTGTGATTATACCTCTAATACCTGAGCCTGCTGTGTGATTATACCACTAATACCTGAGCCTGCTGTGTGATTATACCTCTAATACCTGAGCCTGCTGTGTGATTATACCACTAATACCTGAGCCTGCTGTGTGATTATACCAGTAATACCTGAGCCTGCTGTGTGATTATACCACTAATACCTGAGCCTGCTGTGTGATTATACCAGTAATACCTGAGCCTGCTGTGTGATTATACCAGTAATACCTGAGCCTGCTGTGTGATTATACCACTAATACCTGAGCCTGCTGTGTGATTATACCAGTAATACCTGAGCCTGCTGTGTGATTATACCACTAATACCTGAGCCTGCTGTGTGATTATACCAGTAATACCTGAGCCTGCTGTGTGATTATACCAGTAATACCTGAGCCTGCTGTGTGATTATACCACTAATACCTGAGCCTGCTGTGTGATTATACCAGTAATACCTGAGCCTGCTGTGTGATTATACCACTAATACCTGAGCCTGCTGTGTGATTATACCAGTAATACCTGAGCCTGCTGTGTGATTATACCAGTAATACCTGAGCCTGCTGTGTGATTATACCAGTAATACCTGAGCCTGCTGTGTGATTATACCAGTAATACCTGAGCCTGCTGTGTGATTATACCAGTAATACCTGAGCCTGCTGTGTGATTATACCAGTAATACCTGAGCCTGCTGTGTGATTATACCAGTAATACCTGAGCCTGCTGTGTGATTATACCAGTAATACCTGAGCCTGCTGTGTGATTATACCACTAATACCTGAGCCTGCTGTGTGATTATACCACTAATACCTGAGCCTGCTGTGTGATTATACCAGTAATACCTGAGCCTGCTGTGTGATTATACCAGTAATACCTGAGCCTGCTGTGTGATTATACCAGTAATACCTGAGCCTGCTGTGTGATTATACCAGTAATACCTGAGCCTGCTGTGTGATTATACCAGTAATACCTGAGCCTGCTGTGTGATTATACCAGTAATACCTGAGCCTGCTGTGTGATTATACCAGTAATACCTGAGCCTGCTGTGTGATTATACCAGTAATACCTGAGCCTGCTGTGTGATTATACCAGTAATACCTGAGCCTGCTGTGTGATTATACCTCTAATACCTGAGCCTGCTGTGTGATTATACCACTAATACCTGAGCCTGCTGTGTGATTATACCTCTAATACCTGAGCCTGCTGTGTGATTATACCACTAATACCTGAGCCTGCTGTGTGATTATACCACTAATACCTGAGCCTGCTGTGTGATTATACCACTAATACCTGAGCCTGCTGTGTGATTATACCACTAATACCTGAGCCTGCTGTGTGATTATACCACTAATACCTGAGCCTGCTGTGTGATTATACCACTAATACCTGAGCCTGCTGTGTGATTATACCACTAATACCTGAGCCTGCTGTGTGATTATACCACTAATACCTGAGCCTGCTGTGTGATTATACCAGTAATACCTGAGCCTGCTGTGTGATTATACCACTAATACCTGAGCCTGCTGTGTGATTATACCAGTAATACCTGAGCCTGCTGTGTGATTATACCAGTAATACCTGAGCCTGCTGTGTGATTATACCTCTAATACCTGAGCCTGCTGTGTGATTATACCTCTAATACCTGAGCCTGCTGTGTGATTATACCAGTAATACCTGAGCCTGCTGTGTGATTATACCAGTAATACCTGAGCCTGCTGTGTGATTATACCTCTAATACCTGAGCCTGCTGTGTGATTATACCAGTAATACCTGAGCCTGCTGTGTGATTATACCACTAATACCTGAGCCTGCTGTGTGATTATACCACTAATACCTGAGCCTGCTGTGTGATTATACCACTAATACCTGAGCCTGCTGTGTGATTATACCAGTAATACCTGAGCCTGCTGTGTGATTATACCAGTAATACCTGAGCCTGCTGTGTGATTATACCACTAATACCTGAGCCTGCTGTGTGATTATACCTCTAATACCTGAGCCTGCTGTGTGATTATACCACTAATACCTGAGCCTGCTGTGTGATTATACCAGTAATACCTGAGCCTGCTGTGTGATTATACCTCTAATACCTGAGCCTGCTGTGTGATTATACCTCTAATACCTGAGCCTGCTGTGTGATTATACCTCTAATACCTGAGCCTGCTGTGTGATTATACCTCTAATACCTGAGCCTGCTGTGTGATTATACCTCTAATACCTGAGCCTGCTGTGTGATTATACCACTAATACCTGAGCCTGCTGTGTGATTATACCTCTAATACCTGAGCCTGCTGTGTGATTATACCACTAATACCTGAGCCTGCTGTGTGATTATACCACTAATACCTGAGCCTGCTGTGTGATTATACCACTAATACCTGAGCCTGCTGTGTGATTATACCACTAATACCTGAGCCTGCTGTGTGATTATACCAGTAATACCTGAGCCTGCTGTGTGATTATACCAGTAATACCTGAGCCTGCTGTGTGATTATACCAGTAATACCTGAGCCTGCTGTGTGATTATACCAGTAATACCTGAGCCTGCTGTGTGATTATACCAGTAATACCTGAGCCTGCTGTGTGATTATACCAGTCATACCTGAGCCTGCTGTGTGATTATACCAGTCATACCTGAGCCTGCTGTGTGATTATACCACTAATACCTGAGCCTGCTGTGTGATTATACCACTAATACCTGAGCCTGCTGTGTGATTATACCACTAATACCTGAGCCTGCTGTGTGATTATACCACTAATACCTGAGCCTGCTGTGTGATTATACCACTAATACCTGAGCCTGCTGTGTGATTATACCACTAATACCTGAGCCTGCTGTGTGATTATACCACTAATACCTGAACCTGCTGTGTGATTATACCACTAATACCTGAGCCTGCTGTGTGATTATACCACTAATACCTGAACCTGCTGTGTGATGTTTCCAATTCGATGGAACTACTTTTTCATTGATTACTGGGAATTCAATGATTGGCAGCCATTTGATGCATTTTTCCGTTGCCCATCCAATGGCTGGCGGTGGGAGCACACACAGGTGAGCAGCTGGAGGTCCATTCCTACTGTGTGATTATACCAGTAGTGGCAGAGTACCCCGATAATTATCATTCCATCTTGACGCGAGCACCAGAGCAATTTTCATTGCTCTGGTGCAAAGACAGCTGATCTGAAAATCAGTGAAACTAGTGCGCATGCAAAACCTACAGGTCACGCATGCGCACAAAAGCCCCGGGGTCCAGCTGAAGGAGCTGGACAGAGAGCCGGATTGGGAGCAATCAGCCTGGACCAAACCTCACTCACTTATTTGCCTGTTAACCCTCTCACCTCTGGCCGGAACCTGCAGCAGATATGAGCTGTCACTTCAGCTCATAACAGTTATGCTGCTGGGGTGGGGGGAGGGTTATGGTTATGCTGCTGGGGGTGGAGGGTTAGGGTTAGGCTGCTGGGGGGGAGGGTTAGGCTGCTGGAAGGAGAGTTAGGCTGCGGATATAGGGAATGTTAGGGTTAGGCTACTGCCGGGGAGTGTTAGGCTGCTGGGGGGGGAGGGTTAGGCTTCTGGGGGGGGAATTAGGCTTAGGCTGCTGGGGGGGAGGGTTAGGTTTAGGCTGCTGGGGGGGAGGGTTAGGCTTAGGCTGCTGGGGAGGAGGGTTAGGCTACTGAGGGGGAGGGTTAGGGTTAGGCTACTGGGGGGGAGGGTTAGGGTTAGGCTGCTGGGAGGAGGGTTAGGGTTAGGCTGCTGGGAGGAGGGTTAGGGTTAGGTTGCTGGGAGGAGGGTTAGGCTACATGGGGGGAGAGTTAGGGTTAGGCTACGGGGGGGAGGGTTAGGGTTAGGCTGCTGGGAGGAGGGTTAGGCTACGGGGGGGAGGGTTAGGGTTAGGCTGCTGGGAGGAGGGTTAGGCTACGGGGGGGAGGGTTAGGGTTAGGCTGCTGGGAGGAGGGTTAGGCTGCTGGGAGGAGGGTTAGGCTGCTGTGAGGAGGGTTAGGCTGCTGGGAGGAGGGTTAGGCTATGGGGGGAGGGCTAGGGTTAGGCTACTGGGAGGAGGGTTAGGGTTAGGCTGCTGGGAGGAGGGTAGGGTTAGGCTGCTGGGAGGAGGGTTAGGGTTAGGCTACGGGGGGGGTTAGGGTTAGGCTACTGGGGCGGAGGGTTAGGGTTAGGCTGCGGACGTAGGGAAGGTTAGGCTGCTGGGAGGAGGGTTAGGCTACTGGGAGGGAGGGTTAGGTTACTGGGGGGGAGGGTTAGGCTGCTGGGGGGAGGGTTAGGCTACTGGGAGGAGGGTTAGGGTTAGGCTTCTGGGGGGGAATTAGGCTTAGGCTGCTGGGGGGGAGGGTTAGGCTTGGGCTGCTGGGGGGGAGGGTTAGGCTGCTGGGGGGAAGGTTAGGGTTAGGCTGCTGGGGGGAGCGTTAGGGTTAGGCTACTGGGGGGGAGGGTTAGGCTGCTGGGAGGAGGGTTAGGGTTAGGCTACGGGGGGGAGGGTTAGGCTACTGGGAGGGAGTGTTAGGTTACTGGGGGGGAGCGTTAGGGTTAGGCTACTGGGGGGGAGGGTTAGGCTGCTGGGAGGAGGGTTAGGGTTAGGCTACGGGGGGGAGGGTTAGGCTACTGGGAGGGAGGGTTAGGTTACTGGGGGGGAGGGTTAGGGTTAGGCTGCGGACGTAGGGAAGGTTAGGGTTAGGCTGCTGGGAGGAGGATTAGGGTTAGACTCCTGGGGGCGAGGGTTATGGTTAGGCTACTGGGGGGATGGTTAGGGTTAGGCTACTGGGGGGGAGGGTTAGGGTTAGGCTGTTGGGAGGAGGGTTAGGGTTAGACTCCTGGGAGGAGGGTTAGGGTTAGGCTCCTGGGAGGAGGGTTAGGCTGCTGGGAGGAGGGTTAGGGTTAGGCTACTGGGGGGGAGGGTTAGGGTTAGGCTGCTGGGAGGAGGGTTAGGGTTAGGCTACTGGGGGGGACGGTTATGGTTAGGCTACTGGGTAGGAGGGTTAGGGTTAGGCTGCTGGGAGGAGGATTAGGGTTAGGCTGCGGACGTAGGGAAGGTTAGGGTTAGGCTGCTGGGTAGGAGGTAGGTTGCTGGGAGGAGGGTTAGGGTTAGGCTGCTGGGAGGAGGATTAGGGTTAGGCTGCGGACGTAGGGAAGGTTAGGGTTAGGCTGCTGGGGAGAGGGTTAGGCTGCTGGGAGGAGGATTAGGCTGCTGGGAGGAGGATTAGGGTTAGGCTGCGGACGCAAGGAAGGTTAGGCTGCTGGGGGGAGGGTTAGGCTGCGGACGTAGGGAAGGTTAGGGTTGGGCTGCTGGGGGGAGGGTTAGGCTGCTGGGAGGAGGGTTAGGGTTAGGCTACTGGGGGGGAGGGTTAGGGTTAGGCTGCGGATGTAGGGAAGGTTAGGGTTAGGTTGCTGGGAGGAGGGTTAGGGTTAGGCTGCTGGGAGGAGGATTAGGGTTAGGCTGCTGGGAGGAGGATTAGGGTTAGGCTGCTGGGAGGAGGATTAGGGTTAGGCTGCTGGGAGGAGGATTAGGGTTCGGCTACTGGGGGGGGACGGTTATGGTTAGGCTACTGGGTAGGAGGGTTAGGCTGCTGGGAGGAGGGTTAGGGTTAGGCTACTGGGAGGAGGATTAGGGTTAAGCTGTGGACGTAGGGAAGGTAAGGGTTAGGCTGCTGGGGGGAGGGTTAGGCTGCTGGGAGGAGGGTTAGGGTTAGACTACTGGGGCGGAGGGTTAGGGTTAGGCTGCGGACGTAGGGAAGGTTAGGCTTAGGCTGCGAGGAGGAGGGTTAGGGGGGTGGGTTAGGGTACTTACCTAGTTGGGCCTGGATTCTGCAATGTAAAGTACTGTATTAGTGTTCATTCTAGCACCCTGCACCTGTCACAACCTGTGCAATTCCTCTTTCCTGCCTAGGGTGTCGTTCTCTACTGAGATACACCAGTTTGTGTGCTGGAAGCACCAGAGCAGTTTGTTGCATCAGCTGGGTGTGCTAGAAGCACCAAAACAGGGAGCGTCACCCCAGGCAGTTTAGAGGAACTGCAAGGGTTTTAACAGGTGCAGGGTACTAGAATGACACTATATATAATGTGTAATACATATGGTGTAATATTGTGTTCTCTCTAGGCCCTCTAGAAAGGGCGCTTTAGTGGCGCAGGCCTGAAAAGGGGGCGTAGTAATGAGAAAAGGGGCATGTCTTTAAGACATGGGGGCGTGCCCAGCACTTACGGACATGCCGGGTTACCCCCAAGCTCTCCCTTCTCTGTGAATAGATGCCATGCGCATGTGCACGGCATCTATTCACCGCCGGTGGTCGCTACCCTGCAATTTTTCCCACCTGCAGGAGACTGTGGCCCGTGGGTGGGGACGGCACTCTGCATGTTTCAGCAGAGCGCCGCCAAAAGGGCAGGACACATTCTTTTAAAATCAGGCAGGGCGCTAAAACAGCCAAGTAAGAACGCTATATATAGTAATGTGTGTAGTGGGTGCAATGTAGTGTAATAATTATAAATAAATATAGATATAAAGGGCACGGTCCTGCCCTTATATTAAGGCTGCATCTAAAAAAATGAAAAATCTCCATAGAGAATTCCAGAGGGGGGGGGGGCATGGTGTTTAAGGGGCTTCACCTCAAAAGCTGTTGGAGGTACCGAACACGGCCGGGTAGAACTGTTGCTCGGTGCTGCATGCCATATTTCAGGGCAGAGACATAAAACATGAGGACATGGGAGGAATCTAAATCTCCAACTGTCACTTTTTCTGACCCTCAGTTAGGACCACTTTTCTGCTGTTCTCTATGGGGGATATTTGGGAAGGCATAACTAAGGGTAGGGGGAGAATATAGATTTGGTGTTTGTTTTATTAGGTAGCTATTGTGCCAGGGTACGTACTTTTGGGGTTCAGGTAAATTAGAAAGTTACAGTTTTTGAACTATCGCCTCAAGAATGTGCAATTGAAATTTCAACTTGTTTCACAGCCGCAGTAGGAGCCTCCTCCACTCACTGTGGCTTCACTTGGGTGCACAAAGATGGCCATCGTTTGCGGGCTTTAGCAGTGGTGGGCCTGGAGGGAAAGAAGCGGCCATTAGCTGCAGCGGGACCCGGGGGAACAGTGCAGGGGGGTAGCGGGTCTTAGCTGCGACCTGGAACCGGGGACGGTAGCGTGCCTTGGCGGTGCGGGCGGCAATGCAGGCAGCGGTGGGGCAGGCGTTAGGACCTGGGGGAGGTATCAGCACACAGAATGCATTCTCGGATATGGAAGATCCTTGATACCTGCTTCTGTAAAAAAAAAATGGCGTGGCCCCGCCCCCCATAAAACCAGCATTGTGCTTTGGAGACCCAGTACTGGTTGTGTTTTAAATACAGGGGAAAATGACGTAGGGGCCCCTGTACTTAAGCACAACCAGCCCTCGTTGAAAATATGAGGGACAAATGATGTAGGGGGTACCCCATATTCAGCGCAACCAGCACTGGGCTCTGAGCTGGTTCTGGAAATACAGGGGGAAAAAATGCGTAGGGTCCCCCCATATTTATGAAAACCAGCATCGGACTCTTTCTAGCAGTGGGGTGATGCCACAGCCAGGGGAGCCCGTTCACCGGGCCCCCCAGCCGAAGCATCACCATTTACCACTAGTCAGCCCAGGCCGGGGCTCCCTGGGGAGCTGGAGACCCCCCTCCAATAAAGTGGTCCCCCTCTCCAGGCCAGCCCAGGCTGATAGCCCGGGACTATCCCCAGCACCCCTGGGCGGTGGGTGCTGGGTTGATTGTGTTGTGTGGTGCATATAAATATTGTCTACCGTACCTGTATTACGCAAGGAACACGTCCAGTGTATGTGTGTGTATATAATATATATATATATATATATATATATGTATGTATGTATGTATGTTGAGTCTCCCATATCCGTTATTCTAAAAACCGACATATTCCAAAAAACTGAATATTTCGGTGCATATGTGCACTATATATGTGCACTAGTATCAGCGGCCAATGACTAGCGGTGTGGGCGTGGTCCACACGCCAGGCCACCCCCCGCATCACCCGCCGGACCCCCAGCGGCAGCCGCCGGACCCCTCGTTACAGCCGCAGCACCCGCCGGACCCTTCCGCTTCAGTCGCCGGACCCCTCACAACACCCGCCGGATCCCTGTAGCACCCGCCGGTCCACCGCCACACCCCCGCCGGACCCCTGTATCACACGCCGGACCACCGCAACACATTCCGGACCCACTCGCAGCACACACCGGGGCCTCCCGTGACACCCGCCGGGCCCCCCCCCCCCCAGGTATTCCCGAAAACCGGAATAATCCAAAATCCGAAATGTTCGTGGTCCCGAGCATTACGGATATGGGAGACTCAACCTGTAGCATTAGAGTAGGTGCAGTTAGATTGTAAGGTGATTAAGGGGCCTAGTTATCAAACGATAAATGGCTCTGTAACCATGCGGGAACGCTAGTTTCCGCATATTTAAGTTACCGGGCCTCTCATCATTAGGGGTCAGATAGGAACCCCCTGGTATTCAGCAAACTCCGAAAACTGAAAGTTTTCGGAGTTTGCTTCTGAGAACAAGCGACATCTTCAGACAGTGCTTGTTCTGGAATCCCTGCTCCTTCCTATGTGAAGGAGTTCCGGGGATGCGAAGAGGGATCCGAGCGGATCCCTCTGCCACCTCCTCACTCACTCCCAGCGGCTTTGCCAGGACAGCGGGGAGCAGGTAAGATACTTTCCATGGGGATAACGGTTTTTCGGAGCAGCTGTCCCCTCACCAGACCAATGATGTATTGCTCTGGTGTGACACTTCCCCCGCCTTCTATGATGAATAGGCCCCATAGATAGATAATGTATTGGTATAATACCGGCTGCTCTGTAACGTAGCACACCGGCTGCTCCCAGGCTGCTCTGTAACGTAGCACACCGGCTGCTCTGTAACGTAGCACACCGGCTGCCCTGTAACGTAGCACACCGGCTGCCCTGTAACGTAGCACACCGGCTGCCCTGTAACGTAGCACACCGGCTGCCCTGTAACGTAGCACACCGGCTGCCCTGTAACGTAGCACACCGGCTGCCCTGTAACGTAGCACACCGGCTGCCCTGTAACGTAGCACACCGGCTGCCCTGTAACGTAGCACACCGGCTGCCCTGTAACGTAGCACACCGGCTGCACTGTAACGTAGCACACCGGCTGCCCTGTAACGTAGCACACCGGCTGCCCTGTAACGTAGCACACCGGCTGCCCTGTAACGTAGCACACCGGCTGCCCTGTAACGTAGCACACCGGCTGCCCTGTAACGTAGCACACCGGCTGCCCTGTAACGTAGCACACCGGCTGCCCTGTAACGTAGCACACCGGCTGCCCTGTAACGTAGCACACCGGCTGCCCTGTAACGTAGCACACCGGCTGCCCTGTAACGTAGCACACCGGCTGCCCTGTAACGTAGCACACCGGCTGCCCTGTAACGTAGCACACCGGCTGCCCTGTAACGTAGCACACCGGCTGCCCTGTAACGTAGCACACCGGCTGCCCTGTAACGTAGCACACCGGCTGCCCTGTAACGTAGCACACCGGCTGCCCTGTAACGTAGCACACCGGCTGCCCTGTAACGTAGCACACCGGCTGCCCTGTAACGTAGCACACCGGCTGCCCTGTAACGTAGCACACCGGCTGCCCTGTAACGTAGCACACCGGCTGCCCTGTAACGTAGCACACCGGCTGCCCTGTAACGTAGCACACCGGCTGCCCTGTAACGTAGCACACCGGCTGCCCTGTAACGTAGCACACCGGCTGCCCTGTAACGTAGCACACCGGCTGCCCTGTAACGTAGCACACCGGCTGCCCTGTAACGTAGCACACCGGCTGCCCTGTAACGTAGCACACCGGCTGCCCTGTAACGTAGCACACCGGCTGCCCTGTAACGTAGCACACCGGCTGCCCTGTAACGTAGCACACCGGCTGCCCTGTAACGTAGCACACCGGCTGCCCTGTAACGTAGCACACCGGCTGCCCTGTAACGTAGCACACCGGCTGCCCTGTAACGTAGCACACCGGCTGCCCTGTAACGTAGCACACCGGCTGCCCTGTAACGTAGCACACCGGCTGCCCTGTAACGTAGCACACCGGCTGCCCTGTAACGTAGCACACTGCCTGCTCCCAGGCTGCTCTGTAACGTAGCACACTGCCTGCTCCCAGGCTGCTCTGTAACGTAGCACACTGCCTGCTCCCAGGCTGCTCTGTAACGTAGCACACCGGCTGCCCTGTAACGTAGCACACCGGCTGCCCTGTAACGTAGCACACCGGCTGCCCTGTAACGTAGCACACCGGCTGCCCTGTAACGTAGCACACCGGCTGCCCTGTAACGTAGCACACCGGCTGCCCTGTAACGTAGCACACCGGCTGCCCTGTAACGTAGCACACCGGCTGCCCTGTAACGTAGCACACCGGCTGCCCTGTAACGTAGCACACCGGCTGCCCTGTAACGTAGCACACCGGCTGCCCCCAGGCTGCCCTGTAACGTAGCACACCGGCTGCCCTGTAACGTAGCACACCGGCTGCCCTGTAACGTAGCACACCGGCTGCCCTGTAACGTAGCACACCGGCTGCCCCCAGGCTGCTCTGTAACGTAGGACACCGGCTGCTCTGTAACGTAGCAGACCGGCTGCTCCCAGGCTGCCCTGTAACGTAGCACACCGGCTGCCCTGTAACGTAGCACACCGGCTGTTCTGTAACGTAGCACACCGGCTGCTCCCAGGCTGCCCTGTAACGTAGCACACCGGCTGCCCTGTAACGTAGCACACCGGCTGTTCTGTAACGTAGCACACCGGCTGCTCCCAGGCTGCTCTGTAACGTAGCACACCGGCTGCTCTGTAACGTAGCACACCGGCTGCCCTGTAACGTAGCACACCGGCTGCCCTGTAACGTAGCACACCGGCTGCCCTGTAACGTAGCACACCGGCTGCCCTGTAACGTAGCACACCGGCTGCCCTGTAACGTAGCACACCGGCTGCCCTGTAACGTAGCACACCGGCTGCCCTGTAACGTAGCACACCGGCTGCCCTGTAACGTAGCACACCGGCTGCCCTGTAACGTAGCACACCGGCTGCCCTGTAACGTAGCACACCGGCTGCCCTGTAACGTAGCACACCGGCTGCCCTGTAACGTAGCACACCGGCTGCCCTGTAACGTAGCACACCGGCTGCCCTGTAACGTAGCACACCGGCTGCCCTGTAACGTAGCACACCGGCTGCCCTGTAACGTAGCACACCGGCTGCCCTGTAACGTAGCACACCGGCTGCCCTGTAACGTAGCACACCGGCTGCCCTGTAACGTAGCACACCGGCTGCCCTGTAACGTAGCACACCGGCTGCCCTGTAACGTAGCACACCGGCTGCCCTGTAACGTAGCACACCGGCTGCCCTGTAACGTAGCACACCGGCTGCCCTGTAACGTAGCACACCGGCTGCCCTGTAACGTAGCACACCGGCTGCCCTGTAACGTAGCACACCGGCTGCCCTGTAACGTAGCACACCGGCTGCCCTGTAACGTAGCACACCGGCTGCCCTGTAACGTAGCACACCGGCTGCCCTGTAACGTAGCACACCGGCTGCCCTGTAACGTAGCACACCGGCTGCCCTGTAACGTAGCACACCGGCTGCCCTGTAACGTAGCACACCGGCTGCCCTGTAACGTAGCACACCGCCTGCTCCCAGGCTGCCCTGTAACGTAGCACACCGCCTGCTCCCAGGCTGCTCTGTAACGTAGCACACTGCCTGCTCCCAGGCTGCTCTGTAACGTAGCACACTGCCTGCTCCCAGGCTGCTCTGTAACGTAGCACACCGGCTGCCCTGTAACGTAGCACACCGGCTGCCCTGTAACGTAGCACACCGGCTGCCCTGTAACGTAGCACACCGGCTGCCCTGTAACGTAGCACACCGGCTGCCCTGTAACGTAGCACACCGGCTGCCCTGTAACGTAGCACACCGGCTGCCCTGTAACGTAGCACACCGGCTGCCCTGTAACGTAGCACACCGGCTGCCCTGTAACGTAGCACACCGGCTGCCCTGTAACGTAGCACACCGGCTGCCCTGTAACGTAGCACACCGGCTGCCCTGTAACGTAGCACACCGGCTGCCCCCAGGCTGCTCTGTAACGTAGCACACCGGCTGCCCTGTAACGTAGCACACCGGCTGCCCTGTAACGTAGCACACCGGCTGCCCTGTAACGTAGCACACCGGCTGCCCCCAGGCTGCTCTGTAACGTAGGACACCGGCTGCTCTGTAACGTAGCAGACCGGCTGCTCCCAGGCTGCCCTGTAACGTAGCACACCGGCTGCCCTGTAACGTAGCACACCGGCTGTTCTGTAACGTAGCACACCGGCTGCTCCCAGGCTGCCCTGTAACGTAGCACACCGGCTGCCCTGTAACGTAGCACACCGGCTGTTCTGTAACGTAGCACACCGGCTGCTCCCAGGCTGCTCTGTAACGTAGAGAGGGCAAGGATCTCTACGCTCTGTGATAGCGCTTCCGATAGGACAGCACTGTTATAGCAGCGTTAGATGGCACTATCGGAGACCATGTCCAGAATATGTACCTTCTAGAACATGGGTGAGCAATATGTGGCCCTCCAGCTGTTGGTGAACTGCAAATCTCAGCATGCATTGCAACAGTTTTAGCATGGCTATAATACAAAATTGTGGTAGGGCATGTTATGATATCAAAAGAACAAAGAAATTCAGGCGCATGAAATGAAAAAGAATAAATCTAAATATAGTGTCTATACATAAGCTGCTCCTAAAAGGTAGTACCTGTAAACACACCTATAACCAGCCAGAAAATGTAAATCTGGATAATGTCACTAGATAAATGTTGGATAATAAACCTAATAGTGTAGTATAACTGTGACTGAATCCAGACAAAGAGCGCTAAATATACAATTTATTACATAATGCATAAAAGACAAAAATATAAAATATCTAAAAATCACACACAATACAAAACAATAACTTACAGACTGGTTCAATGTAATTTATAAAAAGGCACAGCAGATAACCCCTGCAGAAGGTATCTCTGGTGTCTTATATTGAATGTAGCACTGTTCCAATGTAATTATCGGCCTCCAAACAAATAGTTAATACAAATCGCCCGTTGTTTCAAGACTCCTTAACACATATATATATATATATATATGCAGGTTTATATCAATCCCCGCTCCAACTGACCAGAGATGGTCACCACTTTTATTTTAACTCAGAGTCACACACTGACGTAATCTCACCAAAATGAGTATTTTGGGCTGGTATGCTCAATTAGCACCGCATGGAGAAGCACTGGTATGTTAAATACATTTAAAAGTCTTTTGAACGCTGGTTCATCAATAAGGACTCACAGTCCTGATAATAGCAACAGCACTGTCCATGTACACAAAGGTGGGAGAATAATAGAGACTACTTGACATAAGTAGATCTCAATAATGATACATTACTGCCGGCCGGCTTATGATGGTAAATATACTGATCTGTCAGGTATAGAGAAATGTCCCAGACCTTACTCCCACAGGTGTCTTGGCTCTGCTGGCTGATATTGATCTCATGCATGCACTCCCAATGCTGTAACTGAACCGCTCATCAGTTACCCTCTGACGAAACCGCAAGGACTTACAGCGGAGAAACGCGTAAGGGAATCCCTATTCACCATCAGCTGGTTCTTAAAAAACTGAAAGAACGGACGGCCTTAAGACTGATGAGCGGTTCAGTCGGGCAGTATGTGGGAGCAAATGATAACCTGCTGTTTACTCTCACTCACCAAAAAACGGGCCGAAAAGATTGTTCCAACTTTTTGGTAAGACCAAACCTGTTGGGGGAAGTTGGACACCCAGCTGAACAATCATGATGTCAAAAGTTAGAACTAAAAATTATAAAAAAAATAAAGCATGGGAGCCCTCCACCACTTTTTAACATCCCAGGCGCTTACAGCCATTGGCAGGTTGCCCCAAAATCAAAGGAAAACGGGTAGTGTCTGCCTGCTTCTGTGATAGTTACAAAAATTGGCTGGTCTGATGAAAAGTTGGTTATGGTAGTGTGCGGAACACTTCATGATTGTTTAGACAAGTCCGCGAGTTGGTTAGATGTGTGACGAGCCTGAGGGAAGCGCCTGTCTGACCAGAACATCCATTTCTGGTGCTGGAGTCTGAATATTAATGATGAAATGTGGCTGCATTGTGCTATATTCCATCATACATGGCTCTACCACATATGTAATGTATGTACTGTGTATTTATAGAACATATCTCCATGTCACACGCTAATCCTTATCAGCCATGACGTACACACTGGTGTCTCCTCTTTCTGTATGTGTAATGTATGTGCTGTGTGTATATAACACATCTCCATATCACACGCTAATCCTTATCAGCCATGACGTACACACTGGTGTCTCCTCTTTCTGTATGTGTAATGTATGTGCTGTGTGTGTATATAACACATCTCCATATCACACGCTAATCCTTATCAGCCATGACGTACACACTGGTGTCTTCTCTTTCTGTATGCGTAATGTATGTGTAATGTATGTACTGTGTGTATATAACACATCTCCATGTCACACGCTAATCCTTATCAGCCATGACGTACACACTGGTGTCTCCTCTTTCTGTATGTGTAATGTATGTGTAATGTATGTGCTGTGTGTATATAACATATCTCCATATCACACGCTAATCCTTATCAGCCATGACGTACATACTGGTGTCTCCTCTTTCTGTATGTGTAATGTATGTGCAGTGTGTATATAACATATCTCCATGTCACACGCTAATCCTTATCAGCCATGACATACACACTGGTGTCTCCTCTTTCTGTATGTGTAATGTATGTACTGTGTGTGTGTGTGTATATAACATATCTCCATATCACACGCTAATCCTTATCAGCCATGACGTACACACTGGTGTCTCCTCTTTCTGTATGTGTAATGTATGTGCTGTGTGTGTATATAACATATCTCCATGTCACACGCTAATCCTTAGACGTTTCAGACCTAGACATGAACGCTTAGTTGGTAAACAATGACTCTTCTGTGAGAGACCTGGGTTAATGTTTGTGATTTTTTCTTTTCACAGAGCAAAGGAAAAATTATGCTCGGGACACTGTCAGCATCATATCGGAGACCTCCCAGTACCGTGTTGAGGTAACGTATAATGCTACATTGTGTGCAGATATGAGCATTCATATAGTACATACAAACACTTGGTCATGTCACGTTCAGCCATTCATCATTATTAGTGTACAGTATGAAGCTATTGGAAACTGCTGCTATGAATAGACAGTGAATCGTTATTAATACCTAATTCTATGGCACAATTTGAGCCGAAGGGAGACAGTTTGGCTCAGAGGAGCTTATAGTCTAATAAGATGTCTACACTGTTATACACAGAGTAATGGGAGCATATGCTGCAGTCTCTGTGTACTGTTCTCTCACACAGCTCGCACCTCACACCTCACAAAGCTCGCACCTCACACCTCACAAAGCTCGCACCTCACAAAGCTCGCACCTCACAAAGCTCGCACCTCACAAAGCTCGCACCTCACAAAGCTCGCACCTCACAAAGCTCGCACCTCACAAAGCTCGCACCTCACAAAGCTCGCACCTCACAAAGCTCGCACCTCACAAAGCTCGCACCTCACACCTCACAAAGCTCGCACCTCACAAAGCTCGCACTTATTGTAAAGTTTCACATTCAATTAGGAGACAAATGGCCCCTTGAATTGCAATGTTCAAAGTGTGTTTTCCCCTCTGGGTGTCAGTCCGTTATTTTGTGGCTGATAAGAATAGTCCTTATCTCCAGGTTTTAGAAGATCTAGTACAAACACAAGGGCCATATTTTATGTAATACACAATATTATACATACACCGTGATCTATTCTCTTTAACGTTTACTTTCTATCAGACATGCTAAAGGGTCCATAAGAGGGAAACAAAAACCCCTCTCTCTTTGGTATCCTACAATCTCCTTTTAGGATTACTAAATTGTAGAATATGTCAGTGAAGGTTCATCATGTTTCTCTTTAATGATCAGCAAAGTCCAGTCCATCGGTCGAATTGCTGAGGCGACGCTCCCCCCGTTGGCCACGCTGAGGCGACGCTCCCCCCCGTTGGCCACGCTGAGGCGACGCTCCCCCCCCGTTGGCCATGCTGAGGCGACGCTCCCCCCGTTGGTCACGCTGAGGCGATGCTCCCCCTGTTGGTCACGTTGAGGTGGTGCTCCCCCTGCTGGCCGAGTTGCTGAGGCGACGCTCCCCCCCCTGTGGGGCAAATTGCTGAGGCGGCGCGCCCCCCCGTGGTGCGAATTTCTGAGGTGGCGCGCCCCCCCGTGGGGCGAATTGCTGAGGCGGCGCGCCCCCCCGTGGGGCGAATTGCTGAGGTGGCGCTCCCCCCCGTTGGCCGAATTGCTGGGGCGGCGCTCCCCCCCGTTGGCCGAATTGCTGGGGCGGCGCGCCCCCCGTGGGGCGAATTGCTGGGGCGGCGCGCCCCCCCGTGGGGCGAATTGCTGGGGCGGCGCTCCCCCCCGTTGGCCGAATTGCTGGGGCGGCGCTCCCCCCCGTTGGCCGAATTGCTGAGGCGGCGCGCCCCCCCGTGGGGCGAATTGCTGAGGCGGCGCGCCCCCCCGTGGGGCGAATTGCTGGAGCGGCGATCCCCCTGTTGACTGTGCCATTGATGTGTTGTGCAGGTTTTAGCTGATATTTCAGAGTGTTTAAGTTTTCACAAATGAGCATCTAGTAGTGATCCTGGGTCTTATTTTTGTACAGACAAACAGGATTAGAAAGATGGTAAAGTGCAACAATAATATGCAAACATAGTGTTTGGGTTATTGGTCAGAGTACTGTAAGTCCCTAGATTTCTCCTCTCTGTATGTGTTCTCCGATGTTTGGTCTGACTGGCACTAGTCGGATCTGGTGTATATGCGTCAGTGTACGCCACATGACACGCACCCTCTTGGACGATTGGTCAGGCAGCTGTGATTATTTTTTTTCATGGCCTTTCCATTCTGCAGGGAGTTCTAGTTTATATAGTTATAACTTTACTTTCTCTGTTGTTTATTCTTTCACTTTTGTAATATACTCACGGTACCAAATTTCTGAGTGTAGTCATGATAAATTATTTTGCCTTCCCAAATTTTCCTATCATTGTTTTGAGTAGGACAGAAATGTATAAATGTCCTTTACTTTTCCTCCTACCCAGTAATGTGAACCCCTGAACTCACTGTATAACTAGTACATAAGTGCACTGTTCCCTTGTGTACTTTATCTGTGGATGTGTAATGTGGGTTATTACTGCTGAGAGTGTAATGAAGAGAGCTGGGTAGAGGTCCTACAATGTGTCAGTATTTGCTACAAAACATGGTTGGTACAGGAAAAAGTGCCTACACAGTGATAGCCAGGTCTGCATACACACGTCCTTCTCAGGACTGGCAGCCCCTGCTGTAGTGCACTCACAGTGATAGCCAGGTCTGCATACACACATCCTTCTCAGGACTGTCAGCCCCTGCTGTAGTGCACTCACAGTGATAGCCAGGTCTGCATACACACATCCTTCTCAGGACTGGCAGCCCCTGCTGTAGTGCACTCACAGTGATAGCCAGGTCTGCATACACACATCCTTCTCAGGACTGGCAGCCCCTGCTGTAGTGCACTCACAGTGATAGCCGGGTCTGCATACACACGTCCTTCTCAGGACTGGCAGCCCCTGCTGTAGTGCACTCACAGTGATAGCCGGGTCTGCATACACACGTCCTTCTCAGGACTGGCAGCCCCTGCTGTAGTGCACTCACAGTGATAGCCGGGTCTGCATACACACGTCCTTCTCAGGACTGGCAGCCCCTGCTGTAGTGCACTCACAGTGATAGCCAGGTCTGCATACACATGTCCTTCTCAGGACTGGCAGCCCCTGCTGTAGTGCACTCAGTGATAGCCGGGTCCGCATACACACATCCTTCTCAGGACTGGCAGCCCCTGCTGTAGTGCACTTACAGTGATAGCCGGGTCTGCAGACACACATCCTTCTCAGGACTGGCAGCCCCTGCTGTAGTGCACTCACAGTGATAGCCGGGTCTGCATACACACATCCTTCTCAGGACTGGCAGCCTCTGCTGTAGTGCACTCACAGTGATAGCCGGGTCTGCATACACACATCCTTCTCAGGACTGGCAGCCCCTGCTGTAGTGCACTCACAGTGATAGCCGGGTCTGCATACACACATCCTTCTCAGGACTGGCAGCCCCTGCTGTAGTGCACTCTGGCCCTGATTCAGAGCCGGACGCTCTGACAGAGCGCTCGCTATGAATCAGGGCCGACCTTCCTAATTTTAGAGCGGCCTCCTGGCCGCTCGCATAGCTGTGGGTGACCACCCACAGCTATAGCGAGCTGCCAGGAAGATGGTCGCGATGGTCAAGACCATCGCGACCATTGGGCTTGTGAGGAGACCCTTGTGGTAGGGTCTCGTCTGCCGCAAGCCCTGGAGTGCTTTCGGCTCTATCAGAACCGAGAGCACTCCCACTGACATCACTTGTGATGTCAGTGGGGCCGGCCCCAGACGGTAGGCGTTCCCATGGGAACGCCTCCATCTGGGCAGCCACACCCCCGGCACCCCCACCAAAGGGGGCGTGTTGTCACTCACCATCGACAGCACGCCCCCTTTGTAGCGAGACCCATAGCGATGGCTTGGCTGTCGCTTTCCGGGTCTCGCGCATGTGCACGACGGAGCCAGACCCCTCGTGTGCATGCGCACTGGGCCAACATGGACCCGCTTTGCGAGCGGGTCTGAATTAGGCCCTCTGTTACTCCCCTTGGAGGGGTCTGGAATCTGGATGCATGAGGGAGAGTCGGTGAATGGCATCTCTGGTATAAAGGTTTGGTGGGGGCAGAGGAGATCAGGCCAGTCCACTCAGGGGAGGGGAGATCAGGCCAGTCCACTCAGGGGAGGGGAAATCAGGCCAGTCCACTCAGGGGAGGGGAGATCAGGCCAGTCCACTCAGGGGAGGGGAGATCAGGCCAGTCCACTCGGAGGGGGAAATTAGACCAGACCACTCGGGGAAGAGAGATTAGGCCAGTCCACTCGGGGAAGAGAGAGATTAGGCCAGTCCACTCGGAGGGGGAAATTAGACCAGACCACTCGGAAGAGAGATTAGGCCAGTCCACTCGGAGGAGGGGAGATCAGGCCAGTCCACTCGGAGGAGGGGAGATCAGGCCGGTTCACTCGGAGGAGGGGAGATCAGGCAAGTCCACTCGGGGGAGGGGAGAAGAGATTGATTTGTTCCACTGTATATACATACTAGCTGAAGTACCCAGCGTTGCCCGTGTTTAAATCTTCAAGTTATTACGTTTGATTATGTGATGTCATCCAAATTCATCCAGTGGAAGGCCCAGAACAGGCTCCCCGGGTCAAAGTTCTGCCCAGCATACACCTACGGGAGATCCGACTGGGACCTCAACCCCCTAGTACAGTGGTGGCGAACCCTGGCACTACAGCTGCTGTGGGACTACATATCCCAGCATGAACTGCCAGAGTTTTGCTGTTAGGGAATACTAAAACTGTGACAGGGCATGCTGGGATATGTTGTCCCACAGCAGCTGGAGTGCCTGGGTTCGTCATCACTAATATATCTTCTGGGACCCAATGTTATCACTCTGTGAAGTTTTCGTCCAAATCAATACAGTGGAAGGCTCAGAACAGACTCCCTGAATCTTCTATCTATCTATCTCATATCTATCTATATATCTATTTCATATCTGTCTCTCTATCTCATGTCTCTCTATCTCGTGTCTCTCTATCTCGTGTCTCTCTATCTCGAGTCTCTCTATCTCGAGTCTCTCTATCTCGTGTCTCTCTATCTCGTGTCTCTCTATCTCGTGTCTCTCTATCTCGTGTCTCTCTATCTCGTGTCTCTCTATCTCGTGTCTCTCTATCTCGTGTCTCTCTATCTCGTGTCTCTCTATCTCGTGTCTCTCTATCTCGTGTCTCTCTATCTCGTGTCTCTCTATCTCGTGTCTCTCTATCTCGTGTCTCTCTATCTCGTGTCTCTCTATCTCGTGTCTCTCTATCTCGTGTCTCTCTATCTCGTGTCTCTCTATCTCGTGTCTCTCTATCTCGTGTCTCTCTATCTCGTGTCTCTCTATCTCGTGTCTCTCTATCTCGTGTCTCTCTATCTCGTGTCTCTCTATCTCGTGTCTCTCTATCTCGTGTCTCTCTATCTCGTGTCTCTCTATCTCGTGTCTCTCTATCTCGTGTCTCTCTATCTCGTGTCTCTCTATCTCGTGTCTCTCTATCTCGTGTCTCTCTATCTCTCTATCTCATGTCTCTCTATCTCTCTATCTCATGTCTCTCTATCTCTCTATCTCATGTCTCTCTATCTCTCTATCTCATGTCTCTCTATCTCTCTATCTCATGTCTCTCTATCTCTCTATCTCATGTCTCTCTCATGTCTCTCTATCTCATGTCTCTCTCATGTCTCTCTATCTCATGTCTCTCTCATGTCTCTCTATCTCATGTCTCTCTATCTCATGTCTCTCTATCTCATGTCTCTCTATCTCATGTCTCTCTATCTCATGTCTCTCTATCTCATGTCTCTCTATCTCATGTCTCTCTATCTCATGTCTCTCTATCTCATGTCTCTCTATCTCATGTCTCTCTATCTCATGTCTCTCTCATGTCTCTCTATCTCATGTCTCTCTCATGTCTCTCTATCTCATGTCTCTCTCATGTCTCTCTATCTCATGTCTCTCTCATGTCTCTCTATCTCATGTCTCTCTCATGTCTCTCTATCTCATGTCTCTCTATCTCTCTATCTCATGTCTCTCTATCTCTCTATCTCATGTCTCTCTATCTCTCTATCTCATGTCTCTCTATCTCTCTATCTCATGTCTCTCTGTCTCTCTATCTCATGTCTCTCTGTCTCTCTATCTCATGTCTCTCTATCTCATGTCTCTCTATCTCATGTCTCTCTATCTCTCTATCTCATGTCTCTCTATCTCATGTCTCTCTATCTCATGTCTCTCTATCTCATGTCTCTCTATCTCATGTCTCTCTATCTCATGTCTCTCTCATGTCTCTCTATCTCATGTCTCTCTCATGTCTCTCTATCTCATGTCTCTCTGTCTCCTCTCTCTCTCCTCTAATGCTGAAACTGTGACAGGGCATGCTGGGATATGTAGTCCCACAGCAACTGGATTGCCTGGGTTCGTCACCACTGCCCTAATATGTCTTCTGGGACCCAATGTTATCACTCTGTGAAATTTTCATTTAAATCAATACAGTGGAAGGCTCAGAACAGACTCCCTGAATCTTCTATCTCATATCTATCTCGTATCTATCTATCTAATATCTATCTCGTATCTATCTATCTAATATCTATCTCGTATCTATCTCATATCTATCTCTCATATCTATCTCTCATATCTATCCATCCTATCTATCGATCTCATATCTATCGATCTCATATCTATCGATCTCATATCTATCGATCTCATATCTATCGATCTCATATCTATCGATCTCATATCTATCGATCTCGTATCTATCTATCTCGTATCTATCTATCTCGTATCTATCTTTCTCGTATCTATCTATCTATCTCATATCTATCTATCTCGTATCTATCTATCTCGTATCTATCTATCTCGTATCTATCTATCTCGTATCTATCTATCTCGTATCTATCTATCTCGTATCTATCTTTCTCGTATCTATCTATCTCGTGTCTATCTATCTCGTATCTATCTATCTATCTATCTCGTATCTATCTATCTCGTATCTCTATCTGTCCATCTCGTATCTCTATCTGTCCATCTCGTATCTCTATCTGTCCATCTCGTATCTCTCTCTCTCTCTCTCCTCTCTCTCTCTCCTCTCTCTCTCTCCTCTCTCTCCTCTCTCTCCTCTCTCTCCTCTCTCTCTCTCCTCTCTCTCTCTCCTCTCTCTCTCTCTTCTCTCTCCTCTCTCTCTCTCTCTCTCTCTCTCTCTCTCTCTCTCTCTCTCTCTCTCTCTTCTCTCTCTTCTCTCTCTCTCTCTTCTCTCTCTTCTCTCTCTCTCTTCTCTCTCTCTCTCTCCTCTCTCTCTCTTCTCCTCTCTCTCTCTCTCTCTCTCCTCTCTCTCCTCTCCTCTCTCTCCTCTCCTCTCTCTCCTCTCTCTCCTCTCTCTCCTCTCTCTCCTCTCTCTCCTCTCTCTTATCTCTCTCTCTCTCTCTCTCTCTCTCTCTCTCTCTCTCTCTCTCTTATCTCTCTCTCTCTCTTATCTCTCTCTCTCTCTTATCTCTCTCTCTCTCTCTCTCTCTCTCTCTCTCTCTCTCTCTCCATCCATCCATCCATCCATCCCATAGATGTCTGCCCACCCTCTCATATCCATATATGGCTCTGGGACCTCCCACTGAAAGGAGCAAAATTGCTGAAAGAGATTATATAGGGTAGGATGGAAATGGCATCAAGGGGGGTATTTATCAAAGCTTGGAGAGAGATAAAATTGTGAGAGATAAAGTACCAACCAATCAGCTCCTAAATGTCATTTTTGAAACACTGTAAAATGTAAGTTAGAAGCTGATTGGTTGGTACTTTAGCTGTTACTGTATTGTATAATTGCATCTCTGCTACTTTACATATCCTCCTGGTGCCGCTGCCATCCGAGGAGAGGGAGCCTTCTGAGGAAGGCACGGCAGAGGGAGGCGCCGCCGGCCAGGGCATGTACAGTGTAGAGACGAGCTCCACACTGTAGCAGCCGGTGCTAGGATCAAATGTTTGATCACAGCGCCGGTAGTCACGCAGTCCGGTTAGATGTTTCCCCAGCGGGACATATCAGTGGTCGGCACTGGGACAGTGTCTGTTCCCAGTGCTGGTCCAGGAGCAGAGGTGGGTGACATTTGGCCATTGAAGAGCGATGGCAATTTAAATTTTACGCCAGCTGCGAGCCAATCGTGCTTTAGCGTCTGTGACACTGGCCAGGACGGGCCTGCAGCAGTAGAATGTGGCTGAGGAGCCCGTAGCGTGCCTCAGTGGTGGGAAGTAAAATTAGCTAATGAAGCAGCAGCACCCTCTCCCTTCAAACAGGTAGGCCCTCTGAGGCCTTCCCATCATTAACCCTTCAGCGTCTGTGACACTGATAGGCCCATGCCCCTGAGGCTGTAAGTGACCCTGGGCAATAGACCCAGGTCACATAAATGGGGGGGGTGCCATTTTTCAATTTGCCATGGGCACCAAAGCCCCTAGTTACACCCCTGTTGGTGTGGGTTGTGGTGCACAAGGACTAAGGCGTGCATATATCAGAGAGCGACCACACACCCAAGCGTGGTATATCTATCATATAAAAAGGTCCCTGTTGTGAAAAATTAGTTCTACATGGCGATTATGTGGGGTGACAGATATAGAATAGGGGAAAAAGTAGTTCAGAATAGGCTGTTTAATTTGAATAATTCTAATGAATAAACATTTAATTGGATAACAGTGAGGGGCCTATTCATTAAACCTAAAACTTCTCTGGAGATAATTAGGTTTAGAACTTGCATGGAGTTCTAGCTAATTATAGGTGGAATTCATCATTCCTCCTCTCCATAAGTATCTATTCCGGTACCTGTCATTTTTGCGATGACAGCTTTTCGGGAAATAGATACTTTTCCTGCCTACACTACCTTATCACGTCTGGAAACAGTGCTGCGCATGCGCTGTTACATCTGTAATACCAGCGCATGCGCAGCACTGCCTACAGATGCGGTAAGTTTGTGTACCCCCCCGACCCCCCAGCCCTCCGCTCACCTCTCCGCGCAGCAGCCTCCGGCTCCGTCCTGCTGGTCGGACATGTGTGCTCCCCAGCAGACCATATGACAGATTAGAAACAAAAAACTTTTTTTTTGTCTAAACTTTCTTGTGCTCTGCTGGGGAGCACACATGTCCGACCAGCAGGACGGAGCCGGAGGACGGAGCAGAGCGCCGGAGGGACTCGTCGGGGGACCTGCACACGCGGATACAGGTAAGTTGATTCTGCTATTCGCCAACTAACAGTGGCGAATAGTGACTGCATCAAATTCCGAAAATTCATAATTTTCGGAATTTGATGAATACCACAATTTCCACATCCCCATACTAATGTACTAATGTACTAATATCCCCATACTAATGTACTAATGTACTAATACTAATGTACTAATATACCCATACTAATGTACTAATACTAATGTACTAATACTAATGTACCCATACTAATGTACCCATACTAATGTACCCATACTAATGTACCCATACTAATGTACCCATACTAATGTACCCATACTAATGTACCCATACTAATGTACCCATACTAATGTACCCATACTAATGTACTAATGTACCCATACTAATGTACTAATGTACCCATACTAATGTACTAATGTACTAATATCCCCATACTAATGTACTAATACTAATGTACCCATACTAATGTACCCATACTAATGTACCCATACTAATGTACTAATGCTAATGTACCCATACTAATGTACCCATACTAATGTACCCATACTAATGTACTAATACTAATGTACTAATACTAATGTACTAATGTACCCATACTAATGTACCCATACTAATGTACTAATGTACCCATACTAATGTACTAATACTAATGTACTAATGTACCCATACTAATGTACTAATGTACCCATACTAATGTACCCATACTAATGTACTAATGTACCCATACTAATGTACCCATACTAATGTACCCATACTAATGTACCCATACTAATGTACTAATGTACCCATATACTAATGTGCTAATGTACCCACACTAATGTACTAATGTACCCATACTAATGTACTAATGTACCCATATACTAATGTACTAATGTACCCACACTAATGTACTAATGTATGGGGAGTGTGGAAATTAACACAGGGGAACTTAGCAAGGAGATATTTGTGACTGTTCATGAATACCAAAATAACGTTATTTAAGGAAAATGTCCTTAAAAACGTTATTTTAGTGTTGATGAATAGGCCCCTGAGTCAGTAATGTGTATTCCTGTCAGTGAGGGGGTGATGTGCACTCCCGTCAGTGAGGGGGTGACGTGTTTCTGTCAGTGAGGGGGTGATGTGAATTACTGTGCTCAACCATGGATATCTCTAAAACCTGAACGGTTGGGGAGCCTTGAGGACCACGTTCGGGAACCTCTGCTTTAGGTGTTTGTAATATGACCCCGTTTTCTTCTTGTGGACCATATTACTACATCATCCTGGCACCCTTTCTCTTTCTCCCCCCTCCCCCTCAGGCCAAGACCACTTTTGTGTCTCTTATAATAGTCACCCGGAACAACCAGTGCTTCCCTGCTACGACACTCATAGCTCAGTACTCCGGATAGACCTAACCAGCATGAGACAGACTGCAGTCTATGAGCTCGTGTAGGATTGGACCCACTCTTACACACACAAACCTTGGCCCAGTTACTTCCCTTGCTGGCACCCCCATTCATAGGGGTTTTTGGGACATTTCACCCAGTGTTGATGATGTGACATGGGCTTAGGTAGAAGTGCCAGTGATGCAAAAATTAAGGAACAAATACAAATCACTTCCCACGGCGGAGCGTCTAAGTCTCTGGCGCCTTATGGACCAGAAATGCTAGGTGAATGAGGACACTATTATGTAGAAGCCAAGAATTTGAGGAGTGCCCATTTATTGTGACAATGTCGGTCTGTAATGGGTTTGGGGAGCTTGTTTTGCGTGTGTACTGCACCTACTGTCCTGTAGTAATAGTGAAATCAGAATGCACTGAGATGTTTTGCTTTATACAAGATGTAATAAAATACAGGCACAAGTGGATGTTGTTTTCTGGGCTGTTTGGGGTAATACATGTCTACATTGCTTTTATTGGAGCTCTGACAGAAGGCATTGAGGTAAATTCCCCAAATGTTCCATTATATTACATCCCTCTGTGCCATGAGGAGGGAGACTGCTGGCCTGTTGTGAATACGCTCTGACAATGTACCGCAGCATCTCACCACCTTCACCATGGACCGGAAAGATGCCGTGTTAACTGTGGATGACGGGATCCGGAAACTGAAGTTACTGGACGCAAAAGGAAAAGTGTGGACCCAAGATATGTTCCTGCAAGTGGATGACAAAGGTGTTAGTCTGTATGATATAGAGTCCAAGGTAATTTTCCTATGTCCTCCTGTTTCTTATAGCAGCCAGATGTTGTAGCCCTGACCTAGATGCCAGGTGTTGCTGAGTGGGCCAGGAGTGATAACAAGAGCCAGCCTTCAGGTGCTGCAGCATGAGCCAGCCTTCAGGTTTTGTAACATGAGCCAGATGCCAGGTGTAGTAGGGTGACCCAGATGTTGTAGTATGCGCCAGATGCCAGGTGTAGTAGGGTGACCCAGGTGTTGCAACATGAGCCAGATACCAGGTGTAGTAGGCTGACCCAGATGTTGTAGTATGTGCCAGATGGCAGGTGTAGTAGTGGGACCCAGGTGTTGCAACATGCACCAGATGGCGGGTGTGGTAGGGTGACCCAGGTGTTGTAACATGAGCCAGATGGCAGGTGTGGTAGGGTGACCCAGGTATTGTAGCATGAGCCAGATGGCAGGTGTGGTAGGGTGACCCAGGTGTTGTAACATGAGCCAGATGCCAGGTGTAGTAGGGTGACCCAGATGTTGTAGCATGAAGCAGATGGTGGGTGTGGTAGGTTGACCTGGGTATTGTAGCATGAGCAAGATGCCAGTTGTGGTAACATGAGCCAGATGGCAGGTGTAGTTGGGTGACCCAAGTGTTGTAACATGAAGCAGATGCCAGGTGTAGTAGGTGACCCAGGTTTTGTAGCACGCGCCAGATGCCAGGTGTAGTAGGGTGACCCAGATGTTGTAGCATGAAGCAGATGCCAGGTGTAGTAGGGTGACCCAGATGTTGTAGCATGAAGCAGATGCCAGGTGTAGTAGGGTGACCCAGGTGTTGCTGAGTGGGCCAGGAGTGATAACAAGAGCCAGCCTTCAGGTGCTGCAGCATGAGCCAGATGCCAGTTGTGGAAGCATGAGCCAGAAGGCAGGTGTGTTACGTTGACCCATGTGTGGTAACATGAGCCAGATGGCAGGTGTAGTAGTGTGACCCAGGTGTTGCAACATGCACCAGTTGGCAGGTGTGGTAGGGTGACCCAGATGTTGTAGCATGCACCAGATGCCAGGTGTAGTAGGGTGACCCAGGTGTTGCAACATGAGCCAGATGGCAGGTGTAGTAGGGTGACCCAGATGTTGTAGTATGCGCCAGATGCCAGGTGTAGTAGGGTGACCCAGGTGTTGCAACAAGCACCAGATGGCAGGTGTGGTAGGGTGACCCAGGTGTTGTAACATGAGCCAGATGGCAGGTGTGGTAGGGTGACCCAGGTATTGTAGCATGAGCCAGATGGCAGGTGTGGTAGGGTGACCCAGGTGTGGCAACATGCACCAGATGGCAGGTGTGGTAGGGTGACCCAGGTGTTGTAACATGTGCCAGATGCCAGGTGTAGTAGGGTGACCCAGATGTTGTAGCATGAGCCAGATGGCAGGTGTAGTAGTGTGACCCATGTGTTGCAACATGCACCAGATGGCAGGTGTGGTAGGGTGACCCAGATGTTGTAGCATGCGCCAGATGCCAGGTGTAGTAGGGTGACCCAGGTGTTGCAACATGAGCCAGATACCAGGTGTAGTAGGGTGACCCAGATGTTGTAGTATGCGCCAGATGCCAGGTGTAGTAGTGTGACCCAGGTGTTGCAACATGCAACCAGATGGCAGGTGTGGTAGGGTGACCCAGGTATTGTAGCATGAGCCAGATGGCAGGTGTGGTAGGTTGACCCAGGTATTGTAGTATGAGCCAGATACCAGGTGTAGTGGGGTGACCCATGTGTGGTAGCATGCGCCAAATGCCAGGTGTAGTAGGGTGACCCAGGTGTTGTAACATGCACCAGATGCCAGGTGTGGTAGGGTGACCCAAGTGTTGCAACATGCACCAGATGGCAGGTGTGGTAGGGTGACCCAGGTGTTGCAACATGCACCAGATGGCAGGTGTAGTAGGTTGACCCAGGTATTGTAGCATGAGGCACATGGCAGGTGTGGTAGAATCCCCAGGTGTGGTAACATGAGCCAGATACCAGGTGTGGTAGGGTGACCCAGGTGTTGTAACATGAGCCAGATGCCAGGTGTAGTAGGGTGACCCAAGTGTTGTAACATGCACCAGATGCCAGGTGTAGAAGGTTGACCCAGGTATTGTAGCATGAGCCAGATGGCAGGTGTGGTAGGGTGACCCAGGTGATGTAACATGCACCAGATGGCTGGTGTAGTAGGGTGACCCAGGTGTTGCAACATGCACCAGATGGCAGGTGTAGTAGGTTGACCCAGGTATTGTAGCTTGAGCCAGATGGCAGGTGTGGTAGAATGCCCAGGTGTGGTAACATGAGCCAGATACCATGTGTGGTAGGGTGACCCAGGTATTGTAGCATGAGCCAGATGGCAGGTGTGGTAGGGTAACCCAGATGTTGTAGCATGAAGCAGATACCAGGCGTGGTTGGTTGACCTGGGTATTGTAGCATGAGCCAGGTGTAGTAGGGTGACCCAAGTGTTGTAACATGAAGCAGATGCCAGGTGTAGTAGGTGACCCAGGTGTTGCTGAGTGGGCCAGGAGTGATAACAAGAGCCAGCCTTCAGGTGCTGCAGCATGAGCCAGATGCCAGTTGTGGTAGCATGAGCCAGATGCCAGTTGTGGCAGCATGAGCCAGATGCCAGTTGTGGTAGCATGAGCCAGAAGGCAGGTGTGTTAGGGTGACCCAGGTGTGGTAACATGAGCCAGATGGCAGGTGTAGTAGTGTGACCCAGGTGTTGCAACATGCACCAGATGGCAGGTGTGGTAGGGTGACCCAGATGTTGTAGTATGCGCCAGGTGTAGTAGGGTGACCCAGGTGTTGCAACATGAGCCAGATACCAGGTGTAGTAGGGTGACACAGATGTTGTAGTATGCGCCAGATGCCAGGTGTAGTAGTGTGACCCAGGTGTTGCAACATGCACCAGATGGCAGGTGTGGTAGGGTGACCCAGGTTTTGTAACATGAGCCAGATGGCAGGTGTGGTAGGGTGACCCAGGTATTGTAGCATGAGCCAGATGGCAGGTGTGGTAGGGTGACCCAGGTGTGGTAACATGAGCCAGATGGCAGGTGTGGTAGGGTGACCCAGATGTTGTAACATGAGCCAGATGCCAGGTGTAGTAGGGTGACCCAGATGTTGTAGCATGAAGCAGATGGCAGGTGTGGTAGGTTGATCTGGGTATTGTAGCATGAGCCAGATGCCAGTTGTGGCAACATGAGCCAGATGGCGGGTGTGGTAGGGTGACCCAGATGTTGTAGCATGAAGCAGATACCAGGCGTGGTAGGTTGACCTGGGTATTGTAACATGAGCCAGATGGTGGGTGTGGTAGGGTGACCCAGATGTTGTAGCATGAAGCAGATTCCAGGCGTGGTAGGTTGACTTGGGCATTGTAGCATGAGCCAGATGGCAGGTGTAGTAGGGTGACCCAAGTGTTGTAACATGAAGCAGATGCCAGGTGTAGTAGGTGACCCAGGTTTTGTAGCATGCGCCAGATGCCAGGTGTAGTAGGGTGACCCAGATGTTGTAGCATGAAGCAGATGCCAGGTGTAGTAGGGTGACCCAGGTGTTCCTGAGAGGGCCAGGAGTGATAACAAGAGCCAGCCTTCAGGTGCTGCAGCATGAGCCAGATGCCAGTTGTGGTAACATGAGCCAGATGGCAGGTGTAGTAGTGTGACCCAGGTGTTGCAACATGCACCAGATGGCAGGTGTAGTAGGTTGACCCAGGTATTGTAGCATGAGGCACATGGCAGGTGTCGTAGGGTGACCCAGGTGTGGTAACATGCACCAGATGGCAGGTGTGGTAGGGTGACCCAGGTGTTGTAACATGCACCAGATGGCAGGTGTAGTAGGGTGACCCAGGTGTTGCAACATGCACCAGATGGCAGGTGTAGTAGGTTGACCCAGGTATTGTAGCATGAGCCAGATGGCAGGTGTGGTAGAATGCCCAGGTGTGGTAACATGAGCCAGATGGCAGGTGTGGTAGGGTGACCCAGGTGTTGTAACATGAGCCAGATGCCAGGTGTAGTAGGGTGACCCAGGTTTTGCATCATGCACCAGATGGCAGGTGTAGTAGGTTGACCCAGGTATTGTAGCATGAGCCAGATGGCAGGTGTGGTAGAATGCCCAGGTGTGGTAACATAAGCCAGATACCAGGTGTAGTAGGGTGACCCAGATGTTGTAGTATGCGCCAGATGCCAGGTGTAGTAGTGTGACCCAGGTGTTGCAACATGAGCCAGATACCAGGTGTAGTAGGGTGACCCAGATGTTGTAGTATGCGCCAGATGCCAGGTGTAGTAGTGTGACCCAGGTGTTGCAACATGCACCAGATGGCAGGTGTGGTAGGGTGACCCAGGTGTTGTAACATGAGCCAGATGGCAGGTGTGGTAGGGTGACCCAGGTATTGTAGCATGAGCCAGATGGCAGGTGTGGTAGGGTGACCAAGGTATTGTAGCATGAGCCAGATGCCAGGTGTAGTAGGTGACCCAGGTTTTGTAGCATGCGCCAGATGCCAGGTGTAGTAGGGTGACCCAGATGTTGTAGCATGAAGCAGATGCCAGGTGTAGTAGGGTGACCCAGGTGTTCCTGAGAGGGCCAGGAGTGATAACAAGAGCCAGCCTTCAGGTGCTGCAGCATGAGCCAGATGCCAGTTGTGGTAACATGAGCCAGATGGCAGGTGTAGTAGTGTGACCCAGGTGTTGCAACATGCACCAGATGGCAGGTGTAGTAGGTTGACCCAGGTATTGTAGCATGAGGCACATGGCAGGTGTAGTAGGGTGACCCAGGTGTGGTAACATGCACCAGATGGCAGGTGTGGTAGGGTGACCCAGGTGTTGTAACATGCACCAGATGGCAGGTGTAGTAGGGTGACCCAGGTGTTGCAACATGCACCAGATGGCAGGTGTAGTAGGTTGACCCAGGTATTGTAGCATGAGCCAGATGGCAGGTGTGGTAGAATGCCCAGGTGTGGTAACATGAGCCAGATGGCAGGTGTGGTAGGGTGACCCAGGTGTTGTAACATGAGCCAGATGCCAGGTGTAGTAGGGTGACCCAGGTTTTGCATCATGCACCAGATGGCAGGTGTAGTAGGTTGACCCAGGTATTGTAGCATGAGCCAGATGGCAGGTGTGGTAGAATGCCCAGGTGTGGTAACATAAGCCAGATACCAGGTGTAGTAGGGTGACCCAGATGTTGTAGTATGCGCCAGATGCCAGGTGTAGTAGTGTGACCCAGGTGTTGCAACATGAGCCAGATACCAGGTGTAGTAGGGTGACCCAGATGTTGTAGTATGTGCCAGATGCCAGGTGTAGTAGTGTGACCCAGGTGTTGCAACATGCACCAGATGGCAGGTGTGGTAGGGTGACCCAGGTGTTGTAACATGAGCCAGATGGCAGGTGTGGTAGGGTGACCCAGGTATTGTAGCATGAGCCAGATGGCAGGTGTGGTAGGTTGACCCAGGTATTGTAGTATGAGCCAGATACCAGGTGTAGTGGGGTGACCCATGTGTGGTAGCATGCGCCAAATGCCAGGTGTAGTAGGGTGACCCAGGTGTTGTAACATGCACCAGATGCCAGGTGTAGTAGGGTGACCCAGGTGTTGCAACATTCACCAGATGGCAGGTGTAGTAGGTTGACCCAGGTATTGTAGCATGAGGCACAAGGCAGGTGTGGTAGAATGCCCAGGTGTGGTAACATGAGCCAGATACCAGGTGTGGTAGGGTGACCCAGGTATTGTAGCATGAGCCAGATGGCAGGTGTGTTAGGGTGACGCAGATGTTGTAATATGAGCCAGATGCCAGGTGTAGTAGATTGACCCAGGTATTGTAGCATGAGCAAGATGGCAGGTGTGGTAGGGTGACCCAGGTGTTGTAACATGCACCAGATGGCCGGTGTAGTAGGGTGACCCAGGTGTTGCAACATGCACCAGATGGCAGGTGTAGTAGGTTGACCCAGGTATTGTAGAATGAGCCACATGGCAGGTGTGGTAGAATGCCCTGGTGTAGTAACATGAGCCAGATACCAGGTGTGGTAGGGTGACCCAGGTATTGTAGCATGAGCCAGATGGCAGGTGTAGTAGGGTGACCCAAGTGTTGTAACATGCACCAGATGCCTGGTGTAGTAGGTTGACCCAGGTATTGTAGCATGAGCCAGATGGCAGGTGTGGTAGGGTGACCCAGGTATTGTAGCATGAGCCAGATGGCAGGTGTGGTAGGGTGACCCAGGTGTTGTAACATGAGCCAGATGCAATGTGTGATAGGGTGACCCATGTGTGGTAACATGAGCCAGATACCATGTGTGGTAGTATGACCCAGGTGTGGTAGGGTGACCCCGGTATTGTAGTATGAGCCAGATGGCAGGTGCAGTAGGGTGACCCAGGTATTGTAGTATGAGCCAGATACCAGGTGTGATAGGGTGACCCATGTGTGGTAACATGAGCCAGATACCAGGTGTGATAGGGTGACCCATGTGTGGTAACATGAGCCAGATACGAGGTGTGGTAGTATGACCCAGGTGTGGTAACTTGAGCCAGATACTAGGTGTGGTAGTATGACCCAGGTGTGTGTCAGCTGCTAGGTACATACTTGACGTTTCCCATGAGTGAGGCTCATTGTTTGTATTGTATATGCTTGCGGTGAGACATGATAGTATATTCTGTTTAGGACCAGTAAAGAGCAGAATGAGAAAGCAACGAGCAGTTACCCTCAGGCCTTATTGCAGGTTGTGGAGGAGTTATTCTGAAGTATCGGTCAGAGGTGGGCTGGGGGCTCTGATGCTGGAATGAGCCATAGCAAGTAAGCGCATTATCCTGCATTCCTGATAAATGACAATTCCAGCATGGCAGGTAGCTTTTATATGCCAGACAGGTGTGTCCGATCTGATGTAAGACCTGCATTGATCCCCCTCCCAGCAGCCTGTAATGGTAGTTATTCCCAGACAGGCACATTGTGTCCTCTCATTTCTGTGCAGAATGAATTAGAAACTTTTCCAGCAAGTACCATTCAGCACTGTAAGGCCGTGATGAATGTCTGCAGATATGATTCCATTCTTGCCCTTGTTTGCAAAGAGCCAACACAAAACAAAGCTGATCTGCACCTCTTTCAGTGTGAGGCGGTGAAGGTAAGACTGGAAGGAGTGTTATTCCAGTATTGCATCCCCCATCCACGCCCCCATCCTTCCTGCCCCATGCATGTTCTTGTTGCACTGTGTGGAGTGGACACTTTGCATGCTCACACCGGGGTTATGTATGAATCCGCTTCTCACATTGACCACCCTGACGCTACACACAATGGAAACCATAAACTGATAAAACAATCTTTATATGGCCCTTCAGCCAGATTATGTCCATTTAATATAATGTATCTTTGTAAAACATATTCTCTACTATGTTATGAATAAAGTCCATTTCTCCACCAGAATTAACGTGTTTTATTTGTTCATAGTAATGAAATGGTGATACTAGATTATTATAATACAATAATTGGAATATTGCAAACCTAGCATCAGTCATGGCTTAATAGGATTAGTGATACTCGCTGACGTTTTATCCAGAGTCACAATCAGGGGTCGTCTACACCGGGAGTATATCTGATTGTTCCACCTTCCATAGAAATGATCCAGCTGATCTGAGACTTTGAGTAAGCTTGGAATATACTGTAGAACAGCCCTCATCCACAAAGACCCCTCAGCACTGTGTCTTACATGTTCATGGACTGATCACAACTGATGCCACAGAAGATATTTTGGAAGCACCCAAGGATTTAATGAGAAGCCTCTGATGATCCCCTTCCAGCTGTAGCTCTCACATTCCTGGTGTGTGGTCCCACAGGAGACACCGATGTACTTCCATCTGTGTAATCCTCTCTGACATAAAGCAAAGTGTTAGAAGTATGCGCCATCATTGGCGAAACTGCTGGATCACATGATGAAATATATCGGATGGATTAAACACTCAGAATGTAAAGTCCGTCATTTTTTTTTTTAATGCAGAAAAATATAATTCACTGATTAACTGAAATATCTGCCCATTGATAAATGCTGGTTTTGTATCTAGCACTGGTTTCATTTGTGATAGAGCGGCTTTGTGTGATTGTGCATGTGTCACACCTCCCCCGCCATGCACATTGGTGTTGTGTAGTACTGGTGCTGGGTCAGTGCTGGTGC